>MU223854.1:263130-288201 GCA_018584345.1 Thuja plicata
GTCACCTTGTTAGAGGATTTATACAAATGACTGTTAGGTCAACCTTGTTAAAGGATTTAACTGATACAATGGTTAGAAAGTAATCAGTAGTTGTGATCTGATACATACAACTTACTTTGCAAATTCAAATCCAATTACAGCTCTGATGTTAACTTACTGGATAGCCTGCATTGTCATCTCAACCTTCTGATCTGCTTGGAAATCCGTCAAGCAATCACACATGCAACTCTATGCTTCTGTATTCAGCCTTCTCTGGTAGATTATGCCAAACAGTAAATCAACCATGCAATCCTCTTGCATACACACATGTACTTCCACATTCAGAAGCACCCTTCAGCATACTAAATGAATAACCCCTTGAGGTTATCATATACCTCTCTGTTTTAGGTCAGATAAATCTTTTTGCCGCTTAAACAAGATTGTAGATCTTAGGTTAGGTTAGATCCAACGGATCATCCCATCTTTGCATTACATTTACTTCTCTAAAGTAGTCCCTAATTAAATCTTGAAACCATGCATTAATTACGGTTACCCATACATAAGATGAGATGGATCAATCTTTAATTAACATTACATATCCCAATAAAATCAACTAAGTCGGCCAAAGATCTCAAATCTCATCCTTAATCCATTTACTGTAATTCGGCCAACATCACTGTTTTCACTCGGCAATTTCATTGGTGCTCGGCATTGAACAACTTTGCTCGTCACAAGCAACTTTGCTCGACACAAGCAACTTTTCTCAGCACAAGCCAAAACTTGCTCGGCACAGAACAGCCAGAAAAACTATCTTTGAAAGATAAACAACTAATTACTTTGTCAGAGTGCCAACTGATCAAGTACCCTTTTATTTTCCTTAACTCAACCATTCACTTGGTCTTCTTGTTAAATCTTCTCCATCAACAATAGATATGGTACTCAAACAGGTAACAATAGTCTCACCAGTTAAGGTTTGACAGCAATGACAAAATAACAATTGCTTGCAATGTCACTTTCCAACAGAAAAGGTATCGGATAACTTGGCTTCATGACTCCTTCGTATCTAAGGTGGCTCAGTTTACGTATCGCGTGGATATGTTGGCTCCTTAATGGTCAGTGGTTAACAGTAATGAAACGGTGGTCTCTTCATATTGAGTGGTGATTCTTTTTATTGATGTTCAACTTATATGGCTTATATTAAAAGTCTTAAGAAAAGGGAAATTTTAGAGCGGTTGATGGAATGCGAAAAGACATGTATATAATCGTCGAGTAGTTGGACGATGACTTCTTGTCTACCTTCAGTTATGACTCTTTGGTGTCATGTGAAGCATATTCAGATTGGCTTTCTTTTGTGGAGATATGCGACATTATTTTAAGTGTGAAGGAAGTTTTTATCATGTTGTTGAAAGATCATTTTGCAGTCTGTAAGATCCACATGGTGTTTAGTTAATTTGTAGATGAGCTAAGCAAGCTACATTTGTATTGTTTTTGACTTCTGCTATTGATTTTTATGAGATAACAATCTCATAATTATTTTGATCATCTATATTACCTTGAGAGCTTTGTATTCAATTTTTGAATATTCAATAAAGAGAATCTTTTGCGGTGTGGCTGGGTTTTTCCTTCGAGTATGAGGGTTTTCCCAGGGTAATTATGTGTCCTAGTGTTTATTATTTATCAACAGTTTATTTATGCTATTCTGGTTCTCAAAAACTTAACACGGTATCAGAGCGGGTCTAAGGAAACGATCCGAGCCAGAATAGGACATTTGGATTCTAGAAGGATCATGATGTCTAATGGATACGTTGTTCGGTGATTCGTTGTGGGTGTTTCAATCTCAGCTATTGAGGCTTCTCATGCAATCTTCTATGTTGGGGTTCGAATTTGCATTCTCTGCCTACACTATAACTGTGTGATGGTGAAAGATCTATTGATGTATTGCAAGGAAGATTAAACTCTGAAGAGATAAGTATTTTATGATTGTATCTTTGATAATGAGTTCATGAATTTTATATGTTTAATTCATGCAATAACATTGAGAGTAGTGAATCACATCTGCTTCTAGCATTAGTCTATTTGATTCTATTACTAATCTCTCTAAAATGGTTCTAGGATGGATCGAGGAGGCTTGAAGAAGAAGTACCTATTCAAATTATCTTGTGATCAATTTACTCTAAGGAGAGGATATGAGATTCAGAGGAAGCTTGCGTGGCAGAGCAAGAGTGCCAAGACCTTTTGCAAAGGATCAATAAGCTCGTGTAGCAGTATGACTGCTATAGCTCATTATTGGACAATATTGGAGTCAATTTCATTGATTATCAAAGCTCGAGTATGTTGTCCCTATTGAGAGGGAGTCTTGGTTGAGAGGGAGTCTCCATTCAAAGGGAATCTCTCTATTCATCACAAGCAACCTTGGTTGAGGAGGTCAAAAGGTTGATATCAGATTTAGAGGGATAAAGATTTGAGAAGCCAGAAGGTTGATATTTGTCTCAGAGAGAGCCTTATCATCATGAAGGCTTGTTAATGAGTTCTTCTCCATGAGGGAGAAGTTCAAGGTGCAATCCCTTGTTAATGAGTTCTCTGCGAGAGAAGTTCAAGGTGCAATCCCTCGATAATGAGTTCTTCTCTGCGAGATAAGTTCGAGGTGTAATCCCTTAATAATGAGTTCTTCTCTGTGAGAGAAGTTCGAGGTGAAATCCCTTGTACCACTCTCTACGAGTAGGCATGGTGGAACCACCCTCTGTGAGTAGGAAAGGAGGTAATGCATTCTTCTCTGGGAGAATTTTGAGGTGAAAGTCCTTGTTCCACCCTCTGGGAGTTGCTATGGCGGATCCACCCTTAGGGAGTAGCCATGGTGGAAGCCATGTGTGTGACTACATGACTTTACTTGATGTTTATTTATTTCACCCTCTAGGAGTAGCTATGGTGAATATTGTTATGCTGAGATAACAATGATTTATATTATAAAATATGTGATGATATTTTTTTTTATTGACATTTTGTGTTGCAGCTCCTAATGTTGGTCATGCTATGACATTTGAATGATATCTCTCTTGCTAAGGAGTGTTAATGTTTATGGTAGCTTCGAAAGATATCATTCATACCCGTGATGAAAAGGTATGGGATGACTTGGCTTCATGACTCCTTCGTATCTGAGGTGGCTCATTTTACTTATCGTGTGGATATGCTAGCTCCTTAATGGTCAGCAGTTAATAGTAATGAAACGGTGGTCTCTTTGTATTCAGCGGTGATTCTTTTTATTAATGTTCAACTTATATGGCTCATATTAAAAGTCTTAAGAAAAGGGAAATTTTAGAGCGGTTGATGGAATGTAAAAATACATGCTTGTAACTGTCGTCGAGTAGTTGGACGGTGACTTCTTGTCTATCTTCAGTTATGACTCTTTGGTGCCATGTGAAGCATATTCAAATTGGCTTTCTTTTGCGGAGATATGCGACACTATTTTAAGTGTGAAGGAAGTTGTTATCGTGTTGCTCCTTGTTTTACGATATCTGTCTTCTGTGTGTATGAACTGTGAAAGGTCTTTTTGTAGTCTGTAAGATGTGCATGGTGTTTAGTTAATTTGTAGATGTTAAGCAAGCTACACTTGTACTTTTTTTGACTTCTGCTATTGATTGTTATGAGATAACAATCTTAGAATTATTTGATCATTTGTATTAGCTTGAGAGCTTTGTATTCAATTTTTGAATATTCAATAAAGAAAGTCTTTTGCGGTGTGGTTGGGTTTTTCCCTCAAATAAGAGGGTTTTCCCAGGGTAAATATGTGTCCTCGTGTTTTTGATTTATCAGTAGTTTATTTATGCTATTCTAGTTCTCAAAAACTTAACATTATGGTCCAATCTCACTTATTCACCACCTTATTATAAAAAAAAGTTCCAAGGAACCCTCAAGGTACATGCATTATCTAGCATTTAAGCATAAATATCTTGATATATGCATGCTTTCTATTGGTCTTATAGGGAACCTATCACACAAGTAGTAAGAAAGAAAAAATAATGGTATTATACACAATAAACCCTTTTCATTATGAGGATACTATTTCTTTATGAGTATCTAAGAAAAATGTTTTTAATTATAAAAGCAGCAAAATACGAGTGTTGAACTATACAAACCCAGGGCAAACATGTCACTTTCAACGAGTTAGGAACATATCATTATCGACAAAACAAAGACCATAACAAATCACTTACAACACACTAGAAATTAAAACAAATTCACAATTTCTAAAAAAAATGTTATAGTTAAAACAAATTCCCAATCCTATATTGCTAATGCTTTTTTTGTAAGAGCGCCACATTTTATGTTAAAGTCTCTTGCAACCCTTGCATTTTCACCCAAGAATTTTATGTGTCACAAGCAGTAATTTTAGGTTTGGGTTTTGAACTAAGTATCACATTCAATTTATTTTTAACATTCAATTTGTTCTTAACTTTGTTTAGTAACTATTAACTATTGCTGCTTTTTACTAAGAGTGGCACTTTTTATGTTTCAAGTTTGTTGTAACCCTGACATTTTCACCCTAGTGATTTAGGTGTCACAAGCAGTGATTTTGGGGTCAAGCTTTGAATTAAGTATCACATTCAATTTATTCAAACTCTATAAATTCAATTTTGTAACTATTGCTTAAATTTAATTTTGTACCTATTGCTTCAATGTTAATGTTTTTCACTAAGAGCATAACTATTGCTTAATGCTAATGTTTTTGGGGTCAAGTAATTGTGTCACAAGCAGAGATTTTGGGGTCAAGTTTTGAACCAAGTATCATATTCAATTTATTCAAACTCTATAAAATCAATTTTGTAACTATTGTTGCTTCAATGCTAATGTTTTTCACTAAGAGCACCATCTTTTATGTTTCAAGTTTGTTTCAACCCTCGCATTGTCACCCTAGTAATTGTGTTGTTTGTTTCAACCCTCACTTTTTCACCCTAGTAATTGTGTTACAAGCAGTAATTTCAGTTTGGGTTTTAAATAGTGAAACACAGGGCCTCATTCCCCCCCACCCCTCCTATGTGTCACAAGCAGTGGTTTTGGGGTCAAGCTTTGAATTAAGTATCACATTCAATTTATTCAAACTCTATAAATTCAATTTTGTAACTATTGCTTAAATTTAATTTTGTACCTATTGCTTCAATGCTAATGTTTTTCACTAAGAGCATAACTATTGCTTCAATGCTAATGTTTTTGGGGTCAAGTAATTGTGTCACAAGCAGAGATTTTGGGGTCAAGTTTTGAACCAAGTATCACGTTCAATTTATTCAAACTCTATAAAATCAATTTTGTAACTATTGTTGCTTCAATGCTAATGTTTTTCACTAAGAGCGCCACCTTTTACGTTTCAAGTTTGTTTCAACCCTCGCATTTTCACCCTAGTAATTGTGTTGTTTGTTTCAACCCTCACTTTTTCACCCTAGTAATTGTGTCACAAGCAGTAATTTCAGTTTGGGTTTTAAACAGTGAAACACGGGGACTCGTCCCCTCTCCCCCCATCCCTCATCCCCGTCACGGAGACTTGGCATCCCCAAGTCCCCCACCACCACCTTCCTGCCACCAAGTAGCCACCGAGACGTGGGAACGTCCAAACATCCCCGGGACGTCCGAGGGATGTCTAGGCGTCCCTCGATCGTCTCGAGGACGTCTCCAATGATGAGGAGTTTGCGTTGGGGAATGATTAGAGGCCTCGCTTCACTACATTTTGACATGATTTTGTACTTGTTTTGATATTTGAATATCATGCTACTCATTGTAATCATCTTTAAGATATTTTTGATATAATATAAATCAGAATCTTCTATTTGCCGATAATTTGAATTTTTATTAGTAATTGGTGATTCGATATTTGATGTTCAATGTTTAAGTACACTGTATTGGATACGTTGCAATTTTGCTATGTTCAAATATTTGGTATAATTAGTTCTTATAATGTTATACATCATTTTGTAACTAGCATTTCAAATACTATATGTATAGTATATTACAGCCCCCCTCCCCCCCAGTTGAAGCCCTTTTTCCTGGAAACTGTCCAGCTGTCCCGACGTTCCCCAGTACCCGTGTTACACTGGTTTTAAATTAAGTATCACATTCAATTTATTTAAACTCTGTAAATTCGATTTTGTAACTATTGCTTCAGTCACAATGCTTATTGTGATTTAATTAATTTAACTCTATAGAGTTGCAATGAATGAACAAACAAAATTAGCAACAGACACTCTTGGTGTTGCGCAATAAGTTCAAATAGTGCAAAAACTTAATCGAATTGCTTCTGTGTGAAGGCAAGAGGTATCAGAAATCGCCATATAATATGACCTGTAGATTATTCCTACTCTTTCTTAACATAACAAATATGCATTTTATTTCTGTTTCCTCACCATACAATATCAGTAGTTTACAACTTATTTAGTAGGTACTTAAACTGATCTTGTAAGAGCCTTGATGAAAAACTTGTATTTCCGATGGTGCCAATCCTTACTATAATAATGGGATTTAATTCCATGTCAGTACTCTCCTTGTGCTAGAACACAAGGGAAACTCAGTATATACATTCAAAAGAAATTTGATGTTGTAGATGAATTCTCCTCGGTCTTTACATTCTGGACTTCGGAGGTAATATCCTGGTTAAGGAGTTCATGCTCTCTGAGAATGAAGAATATAGAGATGGTGAAAAAGTTGCAGAAGTCACAGATGTTGAAACACCCCTACTCTCAACATGATTGCCGTGCTTATTAGAATGCTCTGATGAACTTTTTTCTTCTGTTGTTAAGGAATCTCCACTAGGAGCTTCAGACATGTCCAAAACTTCTCTTTCAACATCATCTACAATCTGCACAAAACAAATAATTTCAGCTCTACTTTACTGACCAAATGAAATACTGTCAAATTTATCAACTACCATTTTCATTTGTACATTCTTGTGACCAAAATATGCGCCTCAAAAGCCTGATTCTAAAAAAAATCTTTGAACCCATTTAAGTAAATTAACAGATTGTAAATGTGCGAAAATCTATGAGTGGGTAGCTAAAGTATACATGAATTTCCCCCCAGCCAAGCCATGACATGGATCGCAGAGGTCAAACATCAATTGGCAGTTATGTCCTCCTGTAGTCTGCTGCACTCTCTCCATGAAAAGGGTTTGTAAGTTCCTCCCTTGTGAGTATTACCAAATTATTTTAGTTAGTTTCTGATAGAAAAAAATGTTTCTAGAGCCGTCCAGATGGATTTCTTCAACAATTTAAATACAGTTTCCCTAGGGAAGAATATTTCCATCATGGTTATTTTCATGCTCTAAGATGAGGTTTCTATTAACAAAAAAGTATACATTCTGCGCACCTATAAAATTAGTAATTCCATATTTGAAGACACATCATGTGCATCTACAAAGAACAAACTGCATATTTTATTTTTCGATTAAAGATGGAAGAAAGACTTTAGCGAGTTTTATATTACATGGTTTTATGTAAATCTTCTGAGATATGGTGCACACTGAAGTGAAATTAGCTCTCCAAGCTAATTCATCAACATGCAGTGGTAATAGCAGCACCTGCACATTTTGAGATATTCTAGTCAGACAATATTGCATCGGTTCAATAACTTTGGATGTTGGGAAAAGGAATATCCAAACCCCAAGGATATTACCACTGGCTCCCCTTCGCCCTAACTAATCTTCTAATGATATCTAGGAGACATTCTTCAAATTGGTAGTGTAGATGCTGCTTCTGATTCTACGGTAATGAAGAGTAATGAATTGAATCTTTAGGTACCTGTTTGTCCATGTTCTGTTAATTTATGTGTGGTCAAGGCTTTTTTTTTAAATTCTTGTATAGTTTCATTGGAGACGTGTTTAGCACCTCTTTTGACCTTCCCAATTAACTGTACTTTTACAGTTCCAGTACAATTTCAAGATTCTAGTCATGCGGACATTCATTTTTTTTTATTTTTTTTTGCCTTTCCCCTGTAAATGGAGTAAGAGATAAACAGGTTGTTCACCCATACAATTCTTGGAGCAAACCCCTTAGTGGGTTCCTCAAGCTTAATTTCGATGGTGTTCTGCAAGGAATCCAGGTCTGGCTGGCATTGTCACAAGGGATGAATTGAGCTGTTTTGTCAAAGGTGGCTCTCTCTTTTCCTTGGACGTCCATTTAATACTGAGGCTAAACAGGAAGCAGCAGTCCCTGGAATAGTTTAGGCCTCACCACTGAATTGCAAGCGTCTTATAGTGTAAGGAAATTGACTTAATGTTATCCAAGAGCTTGGAAAATCTGCTTTTCTTACTTGATAATTCCATCCCTTCATCCAAGAGGTTGGGGCTTTGAGAAAAATAATTTGATGACTTATTTACTCAATGTTATTGTGAGTTGAACTCAGTGCTGATGTTTTAGCCAACATGGAAGTTGATCAGGAGCCTTTTTCGGCTCTCTGAAGTGATTGGGTGGAGCTTGAATGTGACTGGATAAATATCTTTCCAACTTTTGACTCCCATAGTTGATTGGTATAAGTTTTTTACCACATAGTGGGTTTGTTGAGGGCGTGTAATTACTACCCATGTTATGTTCATTTGCCCTTCCCTATATGTCAATTCACTTTGTCGATGGTGAGGTCATGTTGATAATGTATTTCCATGGATGGTTGCTTGATAGTTTATGACTGTGAGGTCATGTTGATAATGTATTTCCATGTCAAGTTTAGTTGTGCAATTTTCTTTGCATGCTTTGCGAACTTGACTTGTGGGGGCCTGTTGCAATATTTATGGTTCTTCTATGGTGGAGCTTTGGCAGTCCCAGCATTCTGGTGCTCTTCATATCTCTATCAATTCTAGAGTGTGCCAGTGTGTAGGTGGAATCTCTAGTTTTGTGGTGTTGGTGGTTTGTTGGGGATACTGGTTGGCAGGCATTGCTTTGGAAAGACATCGGACTCTTATCTCAGAGGGGTGGTTTGCCTTGAAAACGCCTCATTGAATCTGGTGAAGAGTGTGCTAGGGAATTCAGGGTTGGCAATTCTGGGATTGCTCAATGTTAGTGGGGTGGTTTCCAACCGCAGGTTGTGTAACCTCTTTCATTGCCTTGATAATGCCTTGTTAAATTTGGCAGTGTGCTAGGGTATTCAGCGGTTGAAGATTCTGGGATTGTTCAATCTAAAGCCTCTATCTCCGAGGAGTTTCTTGCAAAACTTGTAGTGGCCGTCCCATCAATTGAGGTGAGAGGATGGCTAGTGTGTGTGTCTCTGCCAAATCTCTGTAGTGTGATAGTGCCAATGGAAGGTGTTGAAAGGGTATCTCCTCAGGCATCTAGTAGTCTTTCAGCTCATACATTTGTGGGGGATGTGCATGTGTTGAGCAAGGAAATCCATGTGGTGAATAAGGAATTGCAGGAACTGACAGCCTCTCGATTTAAGTTAACGATGGTTGTCAAGAATCTATTGATTGCAGAAACTATTGGTCACTCATTACCAGAGGTCACCTGGAGGTGGCGAGTGGGTTCACTGTGTCTGCATGCAAGTATGGTTTCTATGTCAAAACTTTGCAGCAAGGGGATAATTCATGGCCTCCAATTCCTTGAGTTAAGCAAAGCACCACAGAGCTTCGCAGCTGTGAAGGAGGTGAGCAGTGCCTTGAGTGGCTGTAAGGTGGTGTGGATGGCTGGGGTAACAATCAGCATGGTGGGGTGTTGCTAAGTTGGGGATTCATCCCTCTTCTGTTCAATGTCTGTGTGGGTGGTGGATCACTTTTTGTGTCTTTTGTTTTGTTAATGTTGTCTTCTGCTGACCTGCATGCCATTTTGTTTGATGAACTTCTTGATATGTATTTTGTACTGTTGCATGCTTTTATTTTCAGTTAGAGCCCATATAGACCCCTTTTTTCTTTCTTTCTATGTCTCTCTCTTCCAAAAGAGAATTTTGATTCTTGTTGGTCAGCTTAATCTTTCTTTTCATCAAACACTACAGAGCAATGCAGCTGAAACTAAATTTTGGTTTGTCAGGTGTGTAATATGCCAATGACGTAATTGATCACAGTTTTTAATATTTTCATTTTGAGCGGACATCACCAGAGTGATATATCAATCTATATTTATTGGTGATGTATCATAACATTCAAGTTGGAAATTCAATTGAGACTCCTCCCTAAAAATTTCAGACTAGTCTAATGTTAGTTCTTGAATCCTGCGCAAGTAAGGCACTTTGTTTTGTTCACGATAAAAAGAAAGTTATTCTCTGACTACTATGGGGGAGACATATTGCTTTTGTATCAAGTCAGAGTAATGAAGATTTTTACAGCTTTCCAAGTAAAACCCCGTCCTCATATCCAAATCCATTCCTTGGATGTTTCGTGAACCATTTCTCTCATCATCCAATACTATATACTTATCCCTATGGACAACAGATGAAATTTTATGCAGTATCTGGCATCAATCAGCTTCAAAAAGTAACAGAAGCAACTGAAGCAGTGGATAGCATACAGTTAGATTGATAAAATACAGGGACAGAAAACAAAATATTTGAATGGGATCTCACCCCTAACTTCCCAAGAATTTTTCTCTGCTCTAGTTTTTATGAGGCTGCCTAATCTTTCCAGCCTGAAGTCCTTAATTGGAAGCTGCTTGGCATCAGACACCACATCCCCATTCTCAACATGTTATGAGCTAAAATTATCATTTTCTTTGCTTCTGTATGAGTTCATAATTTATTTGGAACTTTGGTATGTTGGGAGGTGATTGTCAACTAGTATTGCAGAATTCTGAGGCTTGCCCGGAATTGCCGAGACTCAGCGAGTCCTGAGCCAAGTGACCCTCGGCGAGTATGGGGGACACAAACTTGGTCTGGGAAACACAAACTCAGACTTGGCGGAGTCTTGATGAGACTCGCTGAACTTGTCGGTTCTAGGCAAATCCCGATAGATGGACTCGGCCGGTGTTAACAGCCAATAAAGTATTAAAAAAAGCACTCAGGAGTCAGAAATTTTTTTTTCCACTCATGTTTCTTTTACAACCCTAAAAGTCATTTCATTTCATCTTATTAGTGAAATAGGAAGAGAAAAGAGAGCTGTAAGGAGAAATAAGAGTACATTGTAGGTCAACTGGCAAGGAGAGAAAGCAAAAATCCATCATCAAATTGCATTTGTGCAGCTGCATTCTCACATTTAGGGCATTAAGAGGTGTCAAAGATCAATTGAAAGGAGTTTGCATTCGATTTCGAGTTTGATCGAAGAGGTAAGCTTGATTTTCTTTGGTTTTTTTCGTATTTTTTATCCAAAAATTGTATTGTTGTTTTACATTTCTATTCTTGTCCATATTTTATTTTACTACATCAAAGAACAAACCCTACATTTTTTTTGAAAAAACTGTACATTCTTTTGTATTAATTAGTTTAATAATTATAAATGACAATTCACAAATATTTTTTTTTTTGTAATTATGTGTTATTGCAGCACCCTTGAGCAGTTCAAATCAATTTTTTTCACAATGTCTAGAATCCCCATTAAAAAAGACCCTGGTTGGAGACATTGTTCAAACTTGGGATAAAAAGAGAGAAAAAATGTCATTATTGCAAAACAACTTTTCAAGGAGGAGTTATTAATAGATAGAAGTGTCATCTTGCACACATTCCCATCCATGATTCTTTGATATGTGATAAAGCACCTCCTAAGGTTGTTTGTGAGCTGTAGGTGTAATTAGAAACTTTTGAGATGCAAAAATAAACAAAAACAAGGCAAAGGGAGGAGTTGGCGTCCATTGGTGCTATTGGAGGGGCTTCTTCTATGCCTCTATTTTGTCCTAGTGCTAGTGGGAGTGGGAGTGTATCTATTTGTCCTAGAATTCCCAAATCCAGGATGGATTCGTATTTTTTGCCACACTAATCCTAGTTCCCAGCCATTGCTTGAGAGCATGGGTTGGAACAAAGAGGCACATGATGCAGCTAAACTTGCAATTGGAGAAACTTGCAATTGGAAACTTCTAGTACTATTGCACCATTCCATTCAATGTAGTCAGGTACTTATTTGTTTGATTGTTTTAAAATTAATAGTTTGATTCTTAGCCTCATGAATTTTTATATTTAGATGTATGTTAAATTCAAATTTAAAGATTAACTCTTCATTTTAAAATACTTATCTAATTTAATTTATTTGTGACATGTATTAGGTCGCAGGATTCAAAGCCCCTAATGAAGATGAGTTAAAGGGCTCAATGTTGACTCAAGAGGTGGCTAATGTAAAAGCCACAATAGAGGAGCAGCGCTTGATATGGAGCAAGAAGGGTTGCACCATCATGATCAATGGTTGGACTGATAGAAGGGATAGGACATTCCTCAATTTTCTTGTTTCTTCTGTACTTCCCTCAATGCATTGAATTTGATTTAGTAATTAATATTTTTAATTTTTTGCTTTATTAAAATTTGAATCATTGATTTTGCTTCTTTGACAGGTGGCACCGTGTTCATTAAGTCAATCGATGCTTTCAAACATGTAAAAAATGCCACATATCTTTGTGAGGCTATAGAGGAAGTCCTACTTAAGGTAGGTGAGGAGAATGTCATTCAGGTGGTGACTGATAATGCAACCAATTATGTTGCTGCTAGTAGACTTTTGATGGAGACACACACCACAGTATTTTGGACTCCCTGTGCCACCCATTGCCGTGACCTTAAAATTGGAGGATCTTGGCAAACTTCCATGGATAAGAACATGTATACAATCGCCACATGTCACATGGGTCCTTAGTGTAATGAGGCAATACATGGGGTTGAGAGAGCTGGCTCATTCTGGAATAACTAGATTCGCCACTAATTTCATCACATTACAATCCTTGATTTTGTCCAAGGCAGATTTGAGGCGTATGTTTGTTGGTGAGGGGTGGATTTCCTCATCCTATGCTATGACTACTACAGGGATTAATGAGACATTGCATTTTTTATAAGCCAGGCTTTTGGGCACCTTGTGCAGAGATTGTGAAGGTAAAATTTAATTCTAGTTCTACATTATGTTTTAATCATTATTCATATTTTTCTTTTATTTTCTTATTTTCGTTCACACTTAAGTTAATGTTTCACAACATTTGCACTTGCAGTTCATTGAGCCCTTGGTAGTTCTCCTATAAGTTGTTGATGGAGAGAAGCCTACAATGGGCTCCATATATGAGGGCATGAGGGCCAAGGAGGTTGAATAAGAGCTGTCTGCAAGGGAGTTGAGGGTAAGTATCGCCCCATTTGGGAGAATATCAATAGTAGATGGCACCCTAGCTTCACAAGCCCCTCCATGTGGCTGCTTATTTCACCAATCCGGCATATTCCAATTCCGCTATGATTTCAAGGCAGATGAGGGGGGTTTTAATGGGCTATACTCAATGATAAGCGGATGTCGACTAGTATTACTAGCCCTATAGTTCAAGGTCTTTACTAATGCACATGGAGATCTCTTTTCTCGTCAAATGTGCAGAGATAGTTAGACGACATTGCAGCCACGTAAAAATATATTTAAGGGCATAATTTAAGTTTCAAAATATAATAAAATTTTCCTCTTTTCATATTATTATTAAATGTTGAAACTTGCAACTTAAAATTGGAAATGAGATTATTTTTTTTTCTTTTTCTCATCTTAGATAAATGGTGGCATTTGTTTGGTGCTAAAACACCAAACCTTCAAAGGATTGCCATCGACAAATTGAGCCAAACATGCAATGCTTTAGGTTGTGAGCACAATTGGAGTATGTTTGAGCACATACACTCCAAGAGGCGCTATAGACTATTTGTGGAGAGATTGAATGATCTTGTATATGTTCATTACAACCTTCGTCTTAGACACGGACAGGTTTTAGACCATGATTCCACCCCGATCACGCAAGAGGAGGTCAATCCGGAATTTTAGTGGATCACTGAGGCTACAGATCCTTTCTTTAGTGACAAGGACTTTAACTGGTTGACTAGGCAGATAGAGGTTGAGGATATAGGAATAGTAGAGGAGGATAAAGCACGAGCAAACACAGGCATGACTTATGTTGGTGAGAGTGGCATAGAGTCACAGGCAGAGAGTATGGTTGTTGCATCATCTAGGACATACCTTAGACCACTTCGTACGAGGGATGTAGGCTCCTCTGAGCCATAGACTTGTAGTTATTGTTTTGATATTTGTTTAGAACATATGATGTCATAGACTTCATATTCCATGAGTTTTGTATACATTTGACAATATTTATGAATCTAAGCATGCTTTTTCCTTTGGCTACAATTTGCATTTATACTTACGTGATCAATGTATACTTGTGTATGTGATCATATTAGCTTCTATTTGATTATGTTATTTTGTATTTAAGGTTTACTTGATAAAGGGTGTATGAAACAAGTTTTAAATCCCCAAAAATCTCTAAATTTCTTGGGATTTTCGCTGTGTCGAGTCTGAGCCGAGTTTTTTTGCCAAGTCCCAAGTCTCGAGTCGAGTCACCCTCATCAAGTCCAATCCAAGACCGAGTCTCGGAACTTTGCTTACATGTCATCTGCAAAAGGTATTTTGGAGGCTGATTCTCCATCATAGTCCATGATGCTAACGGCTATATTGATGCATTGTTTGCATCTTTGCTCTAGAATTTTTAAACCTCAAAAAATAAATGAAGTTTCTAACATATAGAGAAAATCTAACATAGTGTAACTCATAAAATCATAATAGATCAGGATCTCATATTTATAACTCAGGGACTCGGTGAGGATGACCTCTTTGTTAACCAAATAAAGGTCAAGCCTTTTGTGAATGGTTGCAAAGAACTAGAAGTACATCAATGCAGGCCCAAGAAGACAATCAGAGGATAATTCATAGTATATCTAGAAGATGGGGATTATTTAAGCTGTACTATGAATTATAGAATACATTAACGAAAGTTAGACAAGATGTGGAAAATCATAACACATTCAAACAAAGATATTAGCAAAATTGCTACTTCCACTCATATAAGAAAAGGGATAGATACATGAATATGTTCTTAAAAAAATATTGAGAATGAGAATTCCCATGGTCAAATGAAGAATTATGCTTTTCTTCTAAGCTTTTTAAACTGCACAAAGCAGAATATAATATGTGCAGAGCATGCTGATGCAAGAACACTAATTTATTGGACTCAGTGGCCTGGATAGCAGGAGTAGCAAGTCAGATGCAACAAAGGCTTCTTCTATCCTTTCTGTCTTACTCCATACTATATAAAGTGTATAGTGACAGCTTTTCTAGTTCAGAATGACTATTGCTTGCTAGGTCTCTGTGGACACAAGCATTACAAGTGTCAAACATATATGATGTACAAAACATGTGAGGTGGGGAACCACAATGTGTTTGATCATCGATGTGATGGTGTCAAATGTCAAACTTGTGTGGAGCCAAATCCTGTGGCACGAGGCCTGCCAAGTGTCACAAGCATATGGAAGCATAACATATGAATATTTTTGCCCTGTGTTCAATGGTTAGTTGCAGAGTCAAAGCATGTGCTTGTAGCACACAATCTGAAGGTGCATGTGCTAGGAGCACAAAATTAGAGGAATGAAGCATGATACTTTGAGGATTCTTTGAGCAAGTTGCACAAGCTTGCACCCAAAGATCTCATGGGTGAGTGTTGATTGTACAACTTTGAAGGCTGAATTATTGGATTTAAACATATGCACAACACATTTATGTGCTAAAATGATGCATACATATTTACACAAGAGTTAGAAAGAGTAGTGTTGCAGTTTGTGCTTGGACCATATGCCCTTTATAGAGGAGAAAGTTGTGCTTGGATAATATGCCCTTTCTCAAAGAGAAAATTTGTGCTGGAATCATATGCACTTTCTTGAGGAGCGACGGGTCCCATTACGTTCTAGAGTGAACTGAAGAATCTTGTATGAAAGATGAACATGACCTTATGAACCAGCACATAGCTATTCTCAGTTCATTTGCCCTTTCTTGACGAGCGATGGTCCCCATTGCACTCTGATGTAACTAGCAGTGGCAATGCAAAAACAAAGCAAGGCTAATTGTATAGTCAATCTTAATTGCATATTGATGCATAGTTAATGATGTGCACATCTACTGATGACTTGTCGATAGAACCTATCCCTACTTGAGAATTGTTAGGGTTCCTAAGGAAGCATATGTGATTGCTACTTGAATCAATATCCTTGCTATGTATTGTGTGGTTTTCACACCATCGCCCCATTGCAAATGGGGACCCCCTCTTTTTGCTGGTGGGTCTAGGTCTTGGAATAAGTTTGGCAACAATTTCAGAGTTAGGTGGCCTTCGTTGGGAAAATCTTAAAAATTAAAATTGCCTAAGTGTCAAGGTGGGAGTGACTTTGCTAAATTTGGCTAAGTGTCGAAATGGGGAAGACATGAAAAATTTGGCTAAGTCTGAGAGATAGGAATAAAATAAAAGTTGGGATAGATAAGCTGAGCCCATTTTGGTTCCTTCCGATTTGAGCCCAGCTCCATTTTGGTTCCTCTGATTTTGAGCCCGGCTCCATTTTGGTTCAACCAAATTCCTTCCCATCTCAAGGCTAGTTGGAAATAAAAGGGATGAGCCTAAGAGTGGCAACTTGGTTCTAGTGAGTTGAGCCTTAATTAATGCCTTCCAACTTTTTGATATAAATGAGGGCCCAAATTTGAGTGGGCTGGGTGCTGCTTGTATTTCAAACCTTGAAACTTGGAGTTATGTCACAAAAGTCGAGGCTTGATTTCCCCCAAGGCGGCTGCTATGCCCAGAATTCGGATCAAACCTGCAAAGCACAAAAAGAATGAGTTAAATGGCTCCCAATCCCACTTTATAATGTGGCGAATTGCTTAGGAAGTTGGGCCAGGGTTAGGGCATTTTCTTTGGGGCCCTATATTGAGGAAACGTGTGGGCTAAAGGGCATTAAATAAATAAATCAGCCCCTAAATTCGAATTTCTAAAGCAGCTCTATAATGATTAAGCGTGTGGCAATTGAAAGAGTAAAATCAGACTTTAATATATAGGTCCTGCCCTTTAGTAAAAGGTGTGGAGTAAGGAGCACAAAAGTTCGAGGCAATTGGAGGATCCACACAGTGTTAATTTCGAGGTAAAAGCTGGGCCTTCTTATTGATTTTCGATTTTATGTCTTTGGGGCTTAAGTATGGCGATTTTCATTTTAAATTTTGGGGCCTATGCTATGTTGGTGCAAAGTTCAGTGTATTTCAAGGGCAGTCTGATTTTAATTTTGGATCCTCCCTCCTTGATTTTCGAAATTAATTGTGAAGCCATTAATTTTGGGGTCCTAGGGCTTAATTTCAATGCAATTTTATGGCTCGTGGTGCAAAACTCGAGGCAATCTATGGGGGCTGCTCTTTAGCAATTTCAAAATTAATAATATTTAACCCCATGCTTATAAATTTCCATTTCTATTTGGGAATCCATTTGATGCAAAGTTCTAAGCAATCAGCCCTTAGTGAAACATGTGGCCCCCTTGGAGAGTAAATTTTAAATTTTAAAATCAGGGCCTTGCCCTATTTGAAATGTGTGGCATAGGAGGGCACTAAAATCTATGTTTTCTAAGACCAATTTAAATTCAATTTTCGATTTTCCTCCTTGATTTTCGAATTTGATTGAGGGGCTGTGATTTTATTGTTATTTTGGGGCTCATGCTTGCAAATTTTGATTCATTTTAAGCCCCCCTCTACCCCCTTTAAAATTCGAATTTTCTTATTGGTGGGGCTGATTGGTTTGAATTTTATTTTAGCCCCAGGTCGGCTTGCTTTAATTGGTTGAGTGGTGGATTTATTTCCCGAAGGGGTGCAATTTTATTTAAATGTTTTAATTTTCCCAAGTAAGTCGTCCCCTTTTGGGCAAGTTGATGGGGTATAAGAGACAAGACTCCAATGTTATTTTGCAAATCCACAAAGCAATTTCTGATTTTCAAGAGCAGGTCTGATATTTTCTCCATGAGGTGCAAATTTTCTGGGTTAGAGAGGAGCGATTTTCATTGAGCATCCCCAGCACTCCATTTCCAAGCATTGACAACCTCTGATTTTTACCAAATGCAGATTTGTTTCTCTCCATTTTGAGCAATTTTTCTTGTGTCCAAAGGCTTTGGGGAGATCGAATTTGATTGAGTGGAGACCAGTGAACTTCCTTGGCATCATTTTCAGATTCTGAGATCATACAGCAGCAAGCTAGGGCACCCAAATTCGATTTTTAAGCATCTATATGATTGCTGGAAGCAAATTTCTTCCTTCACCTGGGCGAGCAGCGACTTTGATAAAGGAGAGAAGATGGCAGCCCTCCCATTGCCAGCATTTCATGAGCATTATCATTAGACATTCTGATTTTCTTCTTTAGCATTTGAATTTGAATTGAGGGACTGGAACGAAATAAGAATTGGAAACAGTTGTTGGCTCCTCTTTCCATTCCTCATTTCCAGCATCAGTCATTGTGATGATTTGTTCATCATTTCCAGAATTCAAGGAATTTTGAAATCTCAGAATTTAAGGGCACTTGAAAACTTCTCTTTCCCCATTTCATTACCAGATTTCATCTTTCATTGGGGAGATTTGTTTTCATTTCATCTTTTGAGGGTAGGCTAATTGGTTGCCTTGTTTTGGGGACTGTTTTGGGGTCTGATTTGGGGAGTTGCTATTGTTGACCTGGGTCGATCAATTTCATTTTCAAAGACATATCTCATGATGTTTAATCCAAGTCTTGTGTTTTGAACATTGATTGCTAATGTTGAATTGTTTTGGACAGAACTTAAGGAAGGCTTGAGGACACGATTTGGTTGGAGCTTCTTCATTTGATACCACTTCCATATCCTTCTCAAGTGACTGATTAAGCCAAGAGGCAGGAAGCATTATTTTATTTTCATTTCCATATCTCTTGCATAGAAAGTTAGTTGCACTTAACGGGCATGACAATCCTAGATCGGTCAATTTTATGAGCTATGATTTTAATTTTCCAGCTACTTCTAACCTCTGATTTCGAGATTTGATTTGATTAAAGTGAAGACAGTCCTAATTGTGTTGTTTGTTGCAGTGCTGAGCATGGAAGGAGTATAGAACACCCCAGGGCCAAGACCTCAAGCCAGGGAGATCATGGTTATGCCAGCACAGGATAGAATGGAGTGGACAAGCATCCAAAGGGAAGGAAGCTGGAACCATTGAAAATGTTAAAACAAGAAGGGTGAAATCAAAAGTTCAAGAGGGATTGATGCAAGAGATAACAGTGAAGAATGAACAAGGATCCATCAAGATGGAGATCAAAGGACCAATACATCCAAGGGGACAACTTAGAAGATTAAGACGAGGAAGGAACTCTAAGCCAAGAAGGATGGAGAAATTTCAAGAGATGGAGCAATTTGAGAAGGTGAGCTATCACAAATGATTAAGCAAGGGAGAATTTATCAAGTTTCTGGATGAGAATGATGAGGTGGCAGCCATATCCTCAATCAATACAAGCATACCAAGTGTCACATGGAGACAATTTGATGAGATTATGTCCAGTTTGTTGAATGTGAAAGAGGATGAGGATGAGGAGCACATTTCCCAAGTTGATGAGGTGGCGTTTCTACAAGTGCTCTCTTCTCATTGGTCCACTTGTCATTGATCCTTATCCGATTGTTATGGATTTGAATTTTCTCATTGGTTGGAAAAATCAATGTAATTTTCCTATTGGCCTGCATGGTGGTGCTTGAATGTAATTGGGTGAGCATTTAATAATTGTAGCAGGTGGTTATGAAACCCTAATTAGGGCTTATGTGGATTAATCATAGCCACAGATTTTGATTTAACCTTGGCCATTCATTGTACTTAAAGCCCCTATATAAAGGCTTGCTCATTTCATTTGTAAGGGTGGTTGAAGAAAATTGTTGCTAATATAA
Source organism: Thuja plicata (assembly GCA_018584345.1). Lineage (NCBI taxonomy): Eukaryota > Viridiplantae > Streptophyta > Pinopsida > Cupressales > Cupressaceae > Thuja > Thuja plicata. The sequence continues at coordinate 282,955 of MU223854.1, forward strand.
TATCGAAATTGCTCTACTTGTCATTGTTGTGTTTTGCATGGTTATTAAGTTTGATCAACTTTGTGTTATTGCATGGTGCTCTTCTTCCATAATTAAGATAGGATTTTCATTTCAAGTTGTTAAAGAGTAGAGATAGATTGTGTATTGCATGCAAGTATTGGTGGATGTTTGATTGGATTGACTCAAGTATACTAGGCCACTAGCCTCCTTGCTGATTGCGAGGAAGCCTTGTGTGGTAAGCTAGTCTTCGCACTCAAGTTCAATTGGCGTTGGACCCTTACCTTGTACTTCCAAGTTGGGTTAAGGAGAAGACGTTGATATGAAAACCATTTGAGATCCTTTGAAGCTTTGCCCTAAGTGAGATTGAGGTTGCTGACAAGATTTCATTTAGTAGATTCCTAGTCCATCCGCTGATCCTTCCATCCATAGTTAGAAGTAGTAGTAGTTTAAGAGATTTGAGAAGTGAAGTTGAGAGAGGTATTTGAGTATACATTGCAAAGCTAAGTGTGATTACCGATTGAGAAAATAGCGTAAGTCCTCCTAAGTGATTAACCAGCAAATCACATCATTTCAACTGAGTTGGATATCCACAAATTGTAGGAACCTTGGAGTCATTCCATGATCTCAAATTGCAAAGCTTAGCATGGGAGATGACTTTGTTCAAGAGAGGGTTTGATGTTCTGTGTTTCACCTCGAAGCATTGAGTGTTCAATCCTGCATGTTATGTAAGTAGAACAAAACTCGCATCAACAGAAATTGGCGCTAGGAGGGTAAACAAAGTCCATTCATGGAGCTATCAACAAGAGTAGGCTTTCAAAGTTATATTTGAGAATTGAGAGTCTCTTCAAAAGTGAAAAATCCAAAAAAGTGAAAAGGTTGAAAAATCAAAAAAATCAAAAAATCCAAAAGGAAAAGGGTTTCTCAATATGGACAGGTAGGTGGATATTCTTCCCATTTGGTTTGATTTGAGCAAGAGTTTGCATCCGTGCAATTTATCTGATGCAGTCAAGGTTGGAGGATCCAAAAAAAGGACTGTCCAAACTTGCAGCCAACAACAAGAACAACAGCGGAAACCAAACACAACACAAGATATATCAATATCAACTTATATTATCTCAAAATTCCAATTACATGCAACATGCCGAGTTGTAAGGCCTTCCCGGTTAGGGCCAATTACATCAACAGATTCAACAAGATCTCGCAGGATCCAACCTTATCCATCTACCCTATAGCTAAGTGGAAGAAACCAGATCTGAACTTGTGCTCGCAAGCCACTAAGCAATCTGCAATCCCTGTCTACCCACTTACAACTATCTGCAACGACTTACAATCTTTCAGCTTATAGCTTACTCTGCTATCCTGTATCTATCTTTCCATGTCTATCCTTCTATATGTCTAAACATCAACCTAGACCCTCTTTATACACACTTGCCACAAGTCGGCCATACACTCTATAATGAATAGATATTAAATGCACTAGTCAACTGCAATCAATAACAAAATACATAGGAGAATGCACCAACATAGATTTAGGTCCACACAATATCCCAATGAGGGACTCCACATTAATTACGCCACGGAAACTAAATGCATAAGTCGGCCAAATCAGGATAAACAACTCGGAAGCAGCAAACCGAGCAACAACAACAACTCGGGAACAAAGATCACCGAGCAACAGAAAACGACTCGGGACAAGCATACCCGAGCAACAGAAAAACATCTCGGAACAAGCATACCCGAGCAACAGAAACCGACTCGGAACAAGCATACCAGAGCAACAGAAAGCAACTCGGAACAAGCATACCCGAGAAACAGGGTAATAGAGTACTTCACCGAGCAGCCTCCAAACAAGCTAAAGAACAAAGACAAACATATTTTTGGTTGAGAAGGATTGCCAACTACCCCAAGATGCTCCTGCATCAGACACCCCAGGTGCAAAAAAGATGCTCTCAAAAGCTGGATGAACATCTGTTGGGATTCAGCACATCGATCCCAAACTGGTTCTTGATATACATATCTTCTGAGTTGCCAACCGACACTCTTCCCTTGGTTCTTCTGCTTCCTTTTACCGCTAGCACTTGCTGATTTATCTTCATATCTCTACATGCTCATGTCTGCACCAATATCTGCAACCATTTTAGATCTGCTACCAATGCTCAAGTTCCTCTTACCGAGCTCTGCATCCTTCAAAGGAATCAAAATAGACTTCTGCCCATCCTTCAGTATAGTAAAGGAATTTCTTTTACAGTCGTGAATAGCCTCTCTATCATACTGCCAAGGTCTTCCGAGTAAAACATGACAAGAACTCATCTCTACAATGTCACATAATACTTCATCTCTATAAGTACCAATGTGAAAACTCACCATGCACTGCTCTTTCACTTCTACTGCATGACCAGCTTGTAACCAACTTATCCTATAAGGACAAGGATGCCTCAACCTTTGCAAACCAAGTTTCTGAACCATCTCTTCAGCAACTAGGTTGTCAATACTTCCTCCATCAACAATCACCTTAAAAGATTTACCACCAGATTTGCATATAGTCTTGAACAAATTCTTCCTCTGACAAGAATCAGCTTGCTTCGAGGGCAGCAAAGTTCCCCTAAGAAAAAGATTCATACCTTCCACCTCAGGTTCATTCTCAGTAACCTCATTCACCACAGCATTTCGGTGACTACCAACCTTCTTATCTACATGGGAACATTCAAATGACCAATGTCCTTCGCCATAGTTGTAACAAGTACCTCTGAATACACCTCTACCTGTCGTTCTCCTCGGTTCAACAGGTTTCAATTCATCCTCAACTTTCGGTTTATCCTTCACCAACTGTTCTTGCTTCTCTTTCCCTCGGGAATTACCATAATGTCTTCTTTTCAACTTATCTTCTGCCTTCAGTGCATACTGATAAGCATCCTCTACAGAGTCAATGTTCAACATACCAATCTCATCCTGGATATTGAATTTCAGACCATTAACATACCTCGCCACCTTTTCCTTAGAAAGTTCTCTATGCCCAGACCGAATAGTCAACTTGTAGAACTCCTCGGTATAATCCTCCACAGTCATCTCCTTCTGTTTCAGATTCTGCAATTTCTTAAACAACTCAAGTTCATAGTCAGCAGGAATGAACTTAACTTTTAGCTTCACCACCATCAACCTCTGCCGATTGATCTTCATGTCACCTTCTTCTCAGTCCCTCTGCAACTCTTTGCACCATAAAGCAGCATGTCCCTTCAACTTAGTCTATGCCAACCTTACATTAAGCGGATCTTCAATGTTTTCCATCTCAAAGTAGTCTTCTAACTCATCGATCCAATCAATCAGATCCTCGGGTCTCAATGTACCTGAAAAATTAGAAACCTCCATTCGGTAGTTTGTACTCAATCGAGCTCAGATCTCTGCAACCGATCATGTCTGTCTCCTCCAGATCTCTCTATCCGATCGACTCTGTCATCTCCACTAGATCCAGCAACTTCAAAATCTTCAGCAGCTTCTTCATAACCATCATCCGTTCTAGGACCTCTATGCAATCCAACATTTCTGATACCTTCTATGATTTCATTTTTCGTCGTCGCCATCTCAATCTGAATCTTTCTGTTATCCTTGCCTCCACCTCCTCAGAAAGATCTGCAATCGCCCTAGGGTCCAATCTTCTCAGAGGCATCTCTCCAGATCTTCGAAAACCCTAAGCTCCACAAGAAATGAACCAGTAGCTCTAATACCACTTGATGCAGTCAAGGTTGGAGCATCAAAAAAAAGGACTCTCCAAACTTGCAGCCAACAACAAGAACAACAGAGGAAACCAAAAACAACACAAGATATATCAATATCAACTTATATTATCTCAGAATTCCAATTACATGCAACATGTCAAGCTATAAGGCCTTCCCGGTTAGGGCCAATTACATCAACAGATTCAACAAGATCTCGCAGGATCCAACCTTATCCATCTACCCTATAGCTAGGTGGAAGAAACCAGATCTGAACTTGTGCTCGCAAGCCACTAAGCAATCTGCAATCCCTGTCTACCCACTTACAACTATCTGCAACAACTTACAATCTTTCATCTTATAAATTACTCTTCGATCTTGTATCTATCTTTCCATGTCTATCCTTCTATATGTCTAAACATCAACCTAGACCCTCTTTATACACACTTGCCACAAGTCATCCATGTTGGAAATGAGTTGAGTAACTGAGAGGGGAGGGGTGAATCAATTACCACAAAAAAAATCCAAGTCCCTTAGATGTCTTAAACAAATTTGTCACTGTTGCTCGGTTAACACAGATATTCTACTGTCACTCGGTAACATAGAAAATCTAAAGATATTAACTATGATTATCCTTTAGTAATTAATTGCATAAACATAAACCATAAAGCAAATAACATGTACACAAATAACACCAAGATTTAACGTGGAAACCCAATATGGGAAAAACCACCAATTGCAACTAGTCATTGTTTTTGACTCTTCTGAAGTGAGCCCTGTTAGGAGCCAACCATGTTAAAAGTTACAATAACACACTATTAGGTCTGACCCTGTTAGAGGATTTAATCACCCTGTAAGGAGTGGCCTTGTTAGAGATCTTCAAACACTTCAATGCAGAAATGTCACCTTGTGAGAGGATTTACAAAAGACTGTTAAGTCTACTCTGTTAAGAGATTTTGATCACTCCTACGATTGTTAGAAAGTAACAATGGATTGACCTGTTTTGATAAGCAATTGTCTTTGCTGATTCAGATCTTTATTCTGGATTTAATTACTTGATCCTCACTGATCGGATATTCTGTTGTAGCTCTCTGTGTTCTGTCCTCAATCAGAATCCCATCTTATTTCACCTTCACTCTTCATGTCATAAACACATATCTCTTCTACTTCTCTATTTTCAATCCAAACTTGACCTTATATATATATGATAAACCTTGTCAAGTCGGCCTTAATAACCTTCCAAATAAATAATAAAACTCATGTTTGTCGGCTGCATAAAGCCAATTAACCATAAAATGTAAAATGATGTTAGTCGGCTGACATTAACTGTTTAACTCGGTCAACACTGAAATCCTTCAACGCCCGACCAACACTCTAATGCCCAAGTGAACTCGGTTAGAACTGAAAATCACTTTGGTCCTCTTCAATGCCTGAGAGTGCTTGGCATGAACTGACTGTGCTCGGATAGGATTAGACATTTGTGTAAACATCACTATACTTGTGTAAACATCAATGACAATACACAATTGAATAATTG
>MU223854.1:297597-311008 GCA_018584345.1 Thuja plicata
ATGTACACAGATAACACCAAGATTTAACGTGGAAACCCAATATGGGAAAAACCACCAATTGCAACTAGTCATTGTTTTTCACTCTTCTGAAGTGAGCCCTGTTAGGAGCCAACCCTGTTAAAGGTTACAATAACACACTGTTAGGTGTGTCCCTGTTAGAGGATTTAATCACCCTGTAAAGAGTGGCCTTGTTAGAGGTCTTCAAACACTTCAATGCAGAAAAGTCACCTTGTGAGAGGATTTACAAAAGACTGTTAAGTCTACTCTGTTAAGAGATTTTGATCACTGCTACAATTGTTAGAAAGTAACAATGGATTGACCTGTTTTGATAAACAACTGTCTTTGCTAATTCAAATCTCTGTTCTGGATTTAATTACTTGATCCTCACTGATCAGATATTCTGTTACAGCTCTTTGTGTTCTGTTCTCAATCAGAATCCTATCTAATTTCGCCTTCACTCTTCATGTCATAAACACATATCTCTTCTACTTCTCTATTTTCATTCCAAACTTGACCTTATATATATATATGATAAGCCTTGTCAAGTCGGCCTTAATAACCTTCCAAATAAATAATAAAACTCATGTCTGTCGGCTGCATATAACCAATTAACCATAAAATGTAAACTGTTGTTAGTCGACTGACACTAACTATTTAACTCGGTCAACACTGAAATCCTTCAACGCCCGACCAACACTGTAATGCCCGAGTGAACTCGGTTAGAACTGAAAATCACTTTGGTCCTCTTCAATGCCCGAGAGTGCTTGGCATGAACTGACTGTGCTCGGATAGGATTAGACATTTGTGTAAACATCACTATACTTGTGTAAACATCAATGGCAATACACAATTGAATAATTGTCATCAACAGGCCATACACTCTACAATGAATAGATATTAAATGCACTAGTCGGTTGCAATCAATAACAAAATACATAGGAGAATGCACCAACACAGATTTAGGTCCACACAATATCCCAATGAGGGACTCCACATTAATTACACCACGAAAACTAAATGCAGAAGTCGGTCAGATCGGGATAAACAACTCGGAAGTAGCAAACCGAGCAACAGCAACAACTCGGGATCAGAGATCACCGAGCAACAGGAAACAACTCGGGACAAGCATACCCGAGCAACAGAAAAATATCTCGAAACAAGCATACCCGAGCAACAGAAACCGATTCGGAACAAGCATACCCAAGCAACAGAAAGCAACTCGGAACAAGCATAACCGAGCAACAAGGTAACAGAGTACTTCACCAAGCAGCCTCCAAACAAGCTAAAGAACAAAGGCAAACATATTTTTGGTTGAGCAAGATTGCCAACTACCCCAGGATGCTCATGCATCATTATCTCAGCTTGCAGCACCAGGGCAGTGTAGGATACATGGCACCACTGATCACGAGGAAATGCATTGTTTGATTTTCCTTTTTAGGGTGGATTTGGCATTAAGAGGAAGAATTTCTTTTTTAGAGGTGTATGACCCTGCAGTGCTTGTCAGTTTAGAGTCAGAGTTCCTTGAGTTCAAAGAGGATATCAATAGGAAACCAAGAAGTAGAAGTGGAGGAAATTCTTGGTGCAGTGTGCATAGCCTCTCACATTCAGAGTCTACTTCTCATTATGTCAAGACGCCATGCACTAAATCAAGTTTCAAATGAGTTGGTATGAAGAAGTATCGGGAGGTGGAAAGGATTTCTTTCAACTTTCAAGTTGGGAACCAAAGAATGAGGACACCTATCGCTCAAGTTGGGAACCAAAGGATGAAGAAGAATATGAGTTGCATCATGAAAGCATGGTTGAGCTTAATGATCAAGATAACAGAGTGAAGGATCAACTTTCGTGCATTACTCCACAAGAGGAAGAAGTTGATAAGAAAATCAAGAAAGAAATTGAATTCATCCAAGTAAGAGGAAGCATATCAGACAAAGAACAACACCTTGAGGAGCTAAAAGAAGATCATAACAAGTTTGAAGAGGTGATCGTTCGTGAGCTTTCCCTCATGCTACAAAGTCGAATTCTTGAGGATGAGTTGCAAGAAATCTCTAGCACCCTTCATGAAAGAAGCAATCAAGTGGACAAGTTGAACAAGGAATTGCAAGTTACTACAAGTAAATCAAGATATGAAGAACAACTTGACAGGGCTTTATAGAACATCGTCACCACCACGTTCTTTGGGGGGTGCTAAAGGATATCACGAAGGAGGTTGATTCATTGTCAAAATTATTTCAAGATAATCGAGTTACAGCGAGTGGCATGGTTCACCATCAACTCTGACCTCTAGAGGCTTTACCACTTGGGATTGATTTTGATGAACTTTTGAAGACATTTGAGGGCCTTCCTGTCAATTTTGAGGATTCCAAGAGTGATGAGATTCCACATGAAGAGGCTTTACCACTTGGGATTGATTTTGGTGAACTTTTGAAGACATTTGAGGGCCTTCCTGTCAATTTTGAGGATTCCAAGAGTGATGAGATTCCACATGAAGAATTGCAAGATGTTCCTAAAGCAAAATCTACATGCAACTCCTTGGGAGAAGAAGATGAAGAACAGTTTGGGTTGATGCTATTGTTGGACATTGCATTTGAGCAAATTGAAGAGATATTTGAGGGAGAGCTCATCAAGGAATCCTTGATTTTTGAGGATGCGCTTGGCGATGTTCACAAGGATGCGTGGTTCATGCTATACAAGGACAAGCCACCTAGAGCAGTATTCCAAGGCCTCGATTTCACAACTGATCCTGCCTTGATCATTCACGAGTTTGATGTTGATGCTAGTGGGATGGTCCATCACCAACTTTGACCTCCTAAAGCATATGGAGAATTCACAAGTTCTATTTAAATTTGAATCCACCAGGTTGTTCCTTTCCTTGCTCTTAATGTTCAAAGTTGTGAAAGTTTTTATTTTGATTATGGAAATTTTGGAAAGAAAACTTGTTTATGGATTGATCATGGACCCAATGAATTGCCTCAATTGTTGATCTTGCATGATGATTTTCTCGAGTTTGAGTTTGAGGTGACTGAATTTTTTTCGAAGTACAAGATTAGGCCTGCGAGATTCAGAACTATCACCCAGCCTTGTTGCTCTTGAACATCCTGAGAAACCATGTTAGATCAAGTGTATATATCGGTCTGGTCGGTGTCGTCCCTTTAGAGTCCAAGTCATCCATGATTTCTTGCATTCATAGTTAGAGGTAGAAGTAGCAGTAGAAGTTTAACTTTAAGTTTAAGTTGAAGTTGAAGTTGAAGTTGAAAAGTTGGAAAAGCAAAAAGTATATTTTCATTGCACATTGTGAAGCTAAATCTTTAGAAGTGCAAGTAAGTTGATACCCATTGAATGAACAGCGTAAGTCCCCTAAGTGATTACCAACAAATCACATTATTTCACTGAGCGAGTGTTCACAATAGAAGGAACCTTGAAGTCATTTCATGATCTTACTTTGCAAGCTTAGCATGAGAGATGACCTTATATCAAGAGAGGATTGAGTAGTTGACGTTTCATCTCGAAACATTGGATATTTGATTTTGCATGTTGTAGTGGATCAAAACTCACATCAACACTATGGATGCTTGCAAATGTTGAGGGAAGTTGGTGCCCATACTCTAATGCTAAAATGAGAAGGTGTAGATGAGCATTGTTTCCTTGTCAAGGAATATTCAGACACTTCCTATATCTAAGAGCATAACACAAAATGATACATAAGCACATGACACAACAAATCAAAAAGAATGTTTACCAATATTGGGGTGACAATAATTTTGAGGTGTGATTTACAAAACTGCACAAGGTGACTTCCAAGATGATCCAAATAAAGTATCAACGATGGAATTCATTGTCCAACATTGCACAAGTTATTGTGTAGTACCAATAGCTAGGCAATAACATAATGAAGTTGAGAAATAGTCTTGAAGAGAATCATGAAGCTTCTAATGTATGCAGATATGAACTACTATAGGCATTGAGTTGCAGATGTGAGCATGGTTTGTTCTAATGTTTAAGGATGTGTGGACGTACTAGCATCCAATGCATCGTTGACGTAAGAGGATATGTGCCTATAGATTCTATGTGGAGAGGAAGTTATCAATCTTCACTTGGATGAATGGATCCACCCAGAGTCTTGCTTCAATGTGTGCTCAATTGTTTGCATGTGGATATTTGAGAGCCACCAATTGGATTGCAAATGAGTACTCTTGTAGTAGAGGCCACATGGATGTAGAATCTACCATTCTCAAGCTGTATATACCCTACACAAGCAATTGCAACATGTAAGGAAGGTGCATGTTGTGCCCCTTTATTGAGGAGGCCTACGGTCATTGTGTTTAAAGAGTTAGATGTTCTTGCACAAGCTGACATGCACAATGTTGTCATAGTGCATAAGGTGATTGAGAAGTTAGCTTCTAGGTGCAAGGTTCACTCTACATGGAAAATTGAGCATACACATAGGCTGACTGCACATGGAACATTGGGGATACACATGGCATTGTCAAAGTGCACATGCAGTCATTTTTGATATGGAGTTGCTTATCATGTAAGTGGAGTCAATTGAGCTATTGGATGCAATGTGTGATGTCAAAGCATCATTGGAGCTAGCTTATGGTGAGAAGAATATCAATCTTTCCCACTTCTTGTGATCCATATTGATGTTGGACAATGGCATCTCTATTTGAAGAGGAATGATGATGTCTTAGTCATGTTTATTAAGGCCATAACATAATGAAGTTGAGAAATACTCTTGAAGAGAATCATGAAGCTTCTAATGTATGCAGATATGACCTACTATAGGCATTGAGATGCAGAGGTGAGTATGGTTTTTTATAATGTTTAAGGATGCGTGGATGTACTGGCATCCAGTGCATTGTTGACGTAAGAGGATGTGTGCCCGTAGATTCTATGCAGAGAGGAAGTGATCAATCTTCACTTGGATGAATGGATCCACCCATAGTCTTGCTTCAATGTGTGCACAATTATTTGCATGTGGATATTTCAGAGCCACCAATTGGTTTGCAAATGAGTGCTCTTGTTGTAGAGGCCACATGGATGTCGAATCTAGCATTCTCAAGCTGTATATACCCTACACAAGCAATTGCAACATGTAAGGGAGGTGCATGTTGTGCCCCTTTATTGAGGAGGCCTATGCTCATTGTGTTTGAAGTGTTAGATGTTCTTGCACAAGATGACATGCACAATGTTGTCATAGTGCATAAGGCGATTGAGAAGTTAGCTTCTAGGTGCAAGGTTCACTCTACATGGAAAATTGAGCATACACATAGGTTTACTGTACATGGAACATTGGGGATACACATGGCATTGTCAAAGGGCACATGCAGTCATTTTTCTATGGAGTTGCTTATCATGCAAGTGGAGTCAATTGAGCTATTGGATGCAATGTGTGATGTTGAAGCATCATTGGAGCTAGATTATGGTAAGAAGAATATCAATCTTTCCCACTTCTTGTGATCCATATTGATGTTGCAGAAAGGCATCTCTATTTGAAGAGGAATGATGATGTCTTAGTCATGTTTATTAAGGCCAAGGCCTTTGTAACTCATTTGTTTAAGTAGCTTTGCACCAATGCCTTGGGTGCACTTCTCAAGATTGCTAAACAAGCTGGATGTATTATAAGATTAGGAGGAATGACAAAGACTTACCAGATCTATCATTGTTTGCACATCATAAATCTTGATTAGTGAAGGTGCCCTAAGATATGGTTGTTTAGGCACATGAAACCCTGACTCTCAAATGCAAGTCACTTCCTTTGGAGAGATATTGTAGACCTTATAAGGCTACTATGTTGCTACTCTTGGATTGCACAAGGTTCTCGAGGTTCGATGCACAACACAAAGATACTACACCATGAAATCTGTGAGCCACTTCAAAATATTGTTGAAGCCTTTCTCCTGTGAATGTAGAGATTCTTGTAGTTGTTGATTCCAGTGTTGCAGATGTTGAATCTCCATGAGAAGACACTTGTTCTCCCTCAAAGAGATTGTAATAGAGTTTTCTATCTTGAAGATTTGCATTGTGTTGCTCACTCACCCATTCTTGCAACAGTGCAGAAAAGCTTGCGTGTGGAACTGATTGTTTTGGCCTAGCAGACTTTCAAGCTTTGATACCAATGATCATTTGCCCCCAAGAAGTCAATCATAGGACAATTCATAGTATATCTAGATGATGTGTATTATTTAAAAAGTACCATGAATTATTGAATGCATAAATGCAAATTGTTAGACAAGATGCAGAAAACAACATATTCAAACAAAGATAGACAGAAGAATTGCTAATTCCATTCATATATGAGAATAAGAATAAGAATAAGAATGAGGATGCAAACGATCAAAAGAGTAATTAGGCATTCTTCTAAGCTGTTTCGACTACACAAAGCAGAAAATCAAATGCACAGAGCATGCTGACATGAGAAAGATAGCCCATTAGGCTATAGTGCTTGACTTACTGAACAAGAGTGCAGCACTACCAGGTCACATGCATCAAAGGTAACCTAGTAGGTGATAGTGCTAGACTTACTGAACTAGAGCGCAGTACTACCAAGTCAAATGTGTCAAAGGCTTCTTTTGTCCTTTTTGCATTTCTGTTTATTGTACAAACTGCCAGCTAGGCCTATGTGGACAGGATGCTGCTAAGTGTTGAACTCGTGGTGCGGAAAACATATTGCATGGGGAGTGCTGCCATATGCTCAATGCATATGATGCCAGATGTCAAACTTGTATGGAACCAAATCTTATGGTGCAAAGCCCACAAGTGTCATGTGCATACGAAGGCATTAAAAGTGGATGATGTTGTTCGATGTGTCACCCACATATGGTCCAATGCTAAGTTGCAAAGAGTCAAGACAGAGCATGTGCTTGTAGTGCATAATGTGGAGTGAGTGAAACATGATGCTTTAAAGAAGCTTCACAGATGCTTCGAGGAAAGTGCACAGGCTTGTGATCAAAGATCTCATTAGTGAGTTCTGACTATAGAACTTTGAAAGCTGATGTGCTGGATCTACATCTATGTGCAAGAGATTTGTGCGCTAATCTAACACACGTATTTGTAGCAGAGCTGAAAAGAGAGTGGTGTTGTAATGGTCAGGAATGCTTGTCATCCAAATATGAAATGACATAGAAACATTCACTACAAACAGGTGAAAAGGAGAGTGCTATAAACAGCTTGGTATAGTTTTGGGAATTATGGGGGAGTGGCTCTTAGAATACCTTAATTACAATGGATTGACCAGGCATTCAAAGTATTCATTAAGAATCGGTGAAGATTAAAAAGATTTTAAAAGAATAATCACAGAAACCTCATTACTTGACAAAAATAAGTTAACAACTCTGCAAATCTACCAGAAGTACTCTAATATCAAGTTCAAAAGCAATGTAATCCACCTTAGAGGAAGCTGAAAGGAAGACTCGGCTCTCAGAATAACTTGTCTACAGCGTGTAATCGCATGCATTGACCAAGACAGATATATGCACTAGGATGTGGCTTTTATAATTTTAAGCCTTGATGATGCACACAGCAGACAGAATTCTCCTGAATTAAATTGTAGAGATGACAGTTCACAACCATAGCAACGGTCTCCTTTTGTGCTTTTCATTTCAAAGGAGTTCTAAATTTGTTTGTTCTTAACTTTTGTGGGTTTGAATGTTTAGTCATCTCAAGCCACAATTAGTAATTGCACTGATAAAATATTCCTCATTTACTTTGATGATAATTACAAGGCAAAGGGACCAACTACTCCGTCAGTAGGTTCCTTGGTTGTAATTATTACAAGGCATGAACAGGAAAAATGTCATTACTGCAATTACAAGTCAGGGAGGTCATTTTGACATGACCAAAACCCACGGGTCAAATCCCACAAAAATATAGATCTAACTCAAAATGTCTGTTAAAACATTTGTTTAGGTGCCAGTTGTTGAAACCCACCTCCACTTTCTTCCGTGAACGTTTAGATGCCAGCTATTCAAACCTCTCTCGACATGCTTCATGATTATAGATCCAATAGTAGAGAATTCAATAATAGAGATCATTGGTCAAACATCATGGATAAGATATTGAATTTTTAAAAAGTTGAAACAATATACAAGTACAAATGATTTGCTGAATATTTGAGACAAGCAGCTCTGCACCCCACTGGTTCATTTCTGAGATAAGGGCAAAAACAAAATTCAAGCAAGTTGAGTGAGGAGTTAGAATTGGATCCAGATTAGGAAATGAAACACTGGGAGCAGGTGAGTTGAGGAACAAGTGGGATTCAAATTTGCTTCCTGCTTCAGAAATTTTAATTTACTAGTTAGAATTCATTGAAACTTCAGCCTTTAGAGCCAAAATCTTGTACTGAAATGAGCTTGACATAGAACCAGAGTTGCCAGAAACTACAAATGAAAATGTGACAACAAGAAATGTCACAAGAAATGGAAGTAAAGGGAGAGGGGGAAGGAAATTAAGGTTTCGGCAAAATAATTGTTTGCAAGAATAATAATATGAAATTTGCAAACAAACAAAAAAGTTCAGATATTCATTAAGCATCCACATTTCGAACACTACAAACATCAGGTGTCAGCTGTCAAGAAGCCAAAGGATGATCGAAACTTGTGACTATAAACATGTAAACTGTCTAAGAATTAATCAGAAGCAACACAAACAAATCTCAATGCAAGAAACGGCACGTCAATATTCATTCAAACGGTTAATAGGGTACAACCCATGATTTTAAAAACATATACAGGATAAAGCTGCAGCATACACACCTTTCCAGTCTGATTGGGAGACACAAATGGCAGAATTTCTGCAAGCCGAACCTTGATTCTGTGCACAGCATCCTTGGTCAGTCCTTGAGCAGCATGAGTTACATCCTTAATAATGGACTCCAATGACTGGCGTGCATTATCCAGAGCATCAGCAGGAACAGGAACTGCTGCCAATTTATCCACAATTCTGTCCTTCATTTGGGACAAGCTCCTCTTGATATCCCCAGCTACTCCCTTCGACGCCTCTAACACGCCCTTTCCTTTATTCCACAGCTGAGAATGATCTGTCCTACCATTCTTATCACCATGGTATAATTTCCCCTCTTCTTCCTCCTCATTCTGGCCTCTGCTTTGAGTCTCACTATTGTCATCTTTGCGTGGTTTGTTCTGGATTTTAGCGCCCTGTGGAGAGTAAAGTTTCCCATGTCCAACACCGTTCTCTAATTGGGTGTTTGCTGCAGCAGGTCTGCCCTTATTTGAAGGAGCATACAACTTGCCTTGCCCAATTCTCTCATCTTCTGAATACCCACTTTCAGAAGATGATTTAGTAATAGTTGTTTGCTTCGAAGAGCTCATCTGAGCACCCTTGGAACCAGAGCCTACCATTTTTGTCCCTGTTTTGATAAAATGAAGTAAATGGGTCTCACCGATGCACTTCGTTGCAGAGTGCGGATGGAATTAGTCATACATTGAAATGAGGAGTAAGGGAAATTTTATTGGATGTAAACAGATAACGACATATCGAACCGTTTATTGAGGTTATCTATCACCATTTCGATTGGAATTTGGGATGATATGCATGGTAACAGGTGTGAGCAGATTGTGTTTTCCTTGTCTGGGTGGCAAATCAAGTCTACCGCCAGCTTTGAATTTTAGGATAAAATGTACAAGTATGAACTAAGACTTAAAGGTAAAAATGCGTGGATAAGTTTGAAATTATGTACATCCTAATGCAAGAAATAGGCTTTCGCAAAATCTAAGCTTTAGTATTTTTTATTCACAAATCTAATTTAAAATAGGCTTCACAAAATCTAAGTTTTAGTATTTTTTAATTGACAAGTCTAATTAATTAGAAAAAATATATTTATTTGTCATACACATATTAATGATGTATTCATAAAAAAATATTTTTAGAAAATATTTTAAATTAATTTATCAAATATTGAAATATTGGTAATAATATTATTTTATGTGGTTTAGTATTTTTAAAAAAATTGTTTATTAGTTCTATTTATGGAAGTAGAACTATATGCAACAACTAGTGTATTTAACTGATTATTAATAATTAACTTTTTAACAAATCAAATGCAAGATATTATTTTATATTTCAAAAATATTTATAATAGTTAAAGTAAAGTTGCAAATTTTTTAACAAAGCATATTTACAAAATTAATTTTATGTGATTCATTGGAATTCAATTGCTAAGCTAATGATAAGTAGGAGATATAAGGTGAATATATCTTTTAAATATAAGCTAATGCTAAGCTAACGTTTACGAGGAAAATATAAGGTGAATTTTCAAAAATGTTTTTAATCAAAGCATAAATATTTCATTGTTTGGAATCACTATTATGTAAACCCCCCTCAAATTTATAATAAACTATAAGTTGAATTTTCAAAAATTAAAATATTTCAGATCATACTATATTTTAAAAATAAAAATATATCTATATTTTATTTTCTAAATATTTTAAATTAATATAACATTTTTTAATTATAGATTACAATTTTTTAAAAAAAATTCTTCAATTTGAATTATAAATAAATTATATAATATACCTAAAATAATTATAAGATAATTAAGGTTCACCCACTTTTGATTAAAAAAAATTATAAGATAATTAAATTTATTTATTTAGTGCTACTTTAATTATTTTTATTATATTTAAATACACTAATATTATATTATTATAAAATAATATTATTTTTTGCATTGATAGTAGTAGGATCAAAATGTAAAATACAAAATTCAGTACCAGGACTGTCAAGCGAGAGGCATAGCCTCATACTGCGAAGTATCAAAATATAAACAACAACATCGACGGAGAGTAACAACTTTTACAAAAAAAAAAGGAAAAACACAAGGTGCTAGTGTAGAATGTCATAATAAGTGTCCGCCCATGCAGTCCATCCCATGGGGCCTTCCATCCAAACTATGTTCTTTTTAGCCTGAATCTATGGCATTCTTATTTTTCTTCAATTCCTCATGCAGCCTCTGAACTAAATCATTGAAAACAGCGAGGTTATCCATGTGCATCCTCCATTCGTATCCGTCTTTCATCTCGAAACCAAACACGGTGGAATGGCCCATCTTTAGGAACCTTTTCAGCTTCTCCCTGCTAATCAACATATTGATAAAAACCTGCGAAGAAATTTTAGAATAAGTGAGTTTAAGAAAAAACTCAGTAAGATCTCTGGGACTATCAAGAAATTTTTCTTCATTCTTGCACTTCCATAGCTGTCAGAGGATGTTAGATGACAAGATATTCCATAACAGGTTAGTGTCATTCTTTAAGCCATGAACATGCCCATTAATGATTTCAAAACTGTTAAGATACTTAGGGTAAGTAATACCAAACATAGCCCAAATAGCTTTAGCAAATGTACAGTCCAGGAGGATATGCCTGGTGGATTCAGGTATCTTACAGATGCTACAAATTTCAGTAGTAGAAGAATCTTTTCTGATAGGGAGCCTGTCAAGAAGTGTTAGCCATTTAAAACAACATATTTTAGGGTCGATGCCATTACTCCAAAGTCTATCAAAGTATTTTTTCCATGCTTTTTCTTCCAAGTCAGCATAGCAATTTTTATTGACATGTTTGATAATAGAGTCATTCTGATTGAGAATCTTATATATGTTCTTAGCCTTAATCTTATTCACAACAGTGCCATCAGGATAATTAATTTTCAAGTGTCTGTGGGAATCAAGAAAACAGAGATTAGGTAAGTCCTTGTGAGCCTTAACAATCATGTTATAGGTCTTCTTCTAGGAAATCAGAATGTTGTAGCTGGACTTGAGCGCCTCCCAACTTATAAGTCTGTCCTGCTCAAACAGATCTATAAATTGTGAGATACCCAAATTGTGCCACATTTTAGCAGAGCAACCTTGAGAAAGAGAAAGTGGTTTTCCAGAGACGTGCAAATTCCACCAAATGGACCTTTCACAAAAAAGAAGGTTAGAGTCATGGAAGGTTCTATTACAAATAATATGTTTAATATGTTCCCAGGCTTTCCAGATGGTTTTAAATACCATGGACCCTTGAACAAAGACAGGAAAGCTTCCTATAATGAGATCACAAAATGGCATCTTCTTCTAGGATTTAGCTTTCTTATGGAATCCTCTCTCAATGTTACTTCTAATAAGAACCTTCCAAGGCTCATCCCCTTCTAGAGAGTGGAAGATCTATTTCAAGGCAAGGGCAATCCCTTGGAGTTTAATGTCCTTAAGACCCAACCCACCAAGCAATTTATCAAAGTGGCACCATTGCCAATTAACATCATGAAACTTTTTGGTCCCTTTGCCATCGGACCAAAGATAGTTCCTAATAGTCTTTTAGATTTCAAGAATCTGATAGTTATTGAACATCCAGGCTGAGGAATAATATATGTTATAAGATGAGAGGATTTTTTGGCAGACCTGGACTCGGCCAGCCAAAGAGAGATGTCTATTATGCCATTTATCCAGTTTTTTGGTGATTCTCTCCTTAATCCAAATCCACATGTCCTTGGTAAAGGGTTCCACTGAGAAAGGGATACCGAGTTATCTGACTATCTAGTGAGGCCCTCCCCATTGGAAGTTAAACTTACCAAGCCACTCCAGGGGCCGATCCTTCCACCCAAGGCAAATGCATTTGGAGTGGGATAGTCGGGCACCGGAGATAGTGCAAAAAGTATTAATTTTGTTTTGCATAGCAGTAAAGTTTTCTTCAATAACTTCAAGAAAAAAAGTTGTGTCAACGGCAAATTGGGAGTTGATAAGATCAGATTTATCGGGCAGAGTGATACCTTTGATGGCTTGGGAGGTGGAGTTGTCTCTAAGGATATAGGTGAGAGCCTTCGAGGTGATGACAAACAAGGTAGGAGCAAGGGGGAAACCTTGCCTAATAGACCGACCAAGGGAGAAGGATTCAAACAAGGAACCATTCACCTCCACTTTAGCAGAGGAATCTTTAAGGAGGAGGCTAACGTAGTTTTTAAAAATAGAAGGGAAACCAAAGGCTTCCAGCATAGTGGATATAAAATCCCATTCGATCCTATCATAGGCTTTCTCGAAGTCAAGCAGTAACATAGCATTATTTTGTTGAGAGTATTTGGACCATTCCATGGCTGTTAGGATTGATGAACATCAATCTACCCAAGAACACCTGCATGCAAGACAGTTACAAAGAAGAAGAAGCAGACAGAAGAGAGAAGACTGAAGAAAGCTATGGCGGCCGATAGGCCAGAGACTGCAAATCCATTGTGACAGAATAAATTTCTATTAACACAATAAAGATTACAAAATGATCTCCTTATGAATTACAAATCGGTGATTCCTTATAAAGGATACCGAAACCCTAAAGGGGAAACAACTAGGAAATAGAAACTTCCTAAGTCTAACTTAAGCTAAGAGTAGATAACTAATAATTAACTGATTTAATTATTAGCAATACTCGACTAC
>MU223854.1:312915-338418 GCA_018584345.1 Thuja plicata
AAAGGATACCGAAACCCTAAAGGGGAAACAACTAGGAAATAGAAACTTCCTAAGTCTAACTTAAGCTAAGAGTAGATAACTAATAATTAACTGATTTAATTATTAGCAATACTCGACTACTCTAACAATGGCTTCCCACCCAGTAATAAGATTTTCAAGAATGTATCTACCCTTAATGAAGCCAATCTGGGAAGGGCTGATGAAATTAGGTAGAATGTTTTCCAATCTGGAAAGGGCTGATGAAATTAGGCAGAATATTTTCCACTCTAATAGCTAAGATCTTAGCAATAATCTTATAAGACACGTTGAGGAGGGTAATTGGCCTCCAATTCTTAATAAGGGCTTTGTCTCCATCTTTAGGGATAAGTTTAAAAATACCACTGTTAATGGATTGACCCAGGGAGCCTTTGTGAAGAGCTTCTTTGTAAATATCAAACAAGTCTTGACTAATCCAGTCTATATTAGCCTTATAGAACTCCACAGGCAGCCCATCAGGGCTAGGCGCCTTGTCATTCTTGAGAAGGTTAATAGCCTACTTGATCTCCTCTATAGAGATATCACTGCCAAGATGAGCAGCTTCTTGTAGGGAAATTTTATTGGGGATAAGAGTCTTAAAGTTGTTTCTAAGGTGTTTAGCATCCTCAGTATCTTCGAAGGTGAAAATATTTCTGTAGAAGGAGGCAAAAGCAATTTTAATTTCAATTTCCTTATTAAATTCTATGTTATCAACCACAATTCTATCAATGGACTCATTGCTCTATTTATGCTTGAGTAAGTTAAAAAATAGTTTAGACCCACTATCCCCATATTGAAGCCAATGGGCATGAGATCTGATCTTAGCACCCCTAACCTTGATTTGTTGATGTTGTCTGAGTTCAGATCTAGTGTTAGAAACATAAGAAATAAGTTCACTATTAGTAGGATCAGACTGGACACCCGTCTCCGCAGATTGAAGATTGTTAGTGAGCAGTTTTTCTTTGAATGTGTAGTCTTTAGCTTTCTTTTGGCCTAAGGTTTGGAGAAGGGAATGCCAAGAGATGATATTATGGTTCCAAAGATCAATGTGGGAGAGATAAGGAGGGTTATTCTTGTTAATAAGCCTAATGAGGTTAATGGCGGCAAGGATATCACCATCTAAAAGAAGAGATGTTTTCAAAATGAATTTAGGATTACCATCCTTAAGCCAAACAGGGGAGTCATTAATTTTGACCGAGATAGAAATAGAGTGAGGGTTCGAAAGAGCAGTAGGGGACACAGAGACTATGCCACCACTGGAGTTGGGGAGAAAAGAGAAAAAAAAATTATTAGCATAAATTTTGTCCAATCTTGCATAAATTCTATTATCACCTTGTTGAAAATTACACCAAGTATGCCAAGGGTCATTATTGGAGTCTTTATTATCAGTCAAAGGATCATATAATTGTTTACTGTGTTTCAGCTTAAACCATTGAGTCTTTTCAGCATCTTTCCAAAAAAAGGGGAGGCCACCCAATTTATCATCCTGAGACTCAACCATGTTGAAGTCTCCTCCGAAGAGCTAGGGGATGTTAGGGAGGGAGTTCAACCACTTCCAGAGCTCTTCTCTTTCCTTGACATCGTTGGATGCATAAATGGAGCATACACCAAAGTTGTTATTCTTAATATTAAAAGTGAACCAAACCGCCCTATTATAGGGGGACACACCTTTGTCAGTTATAGACTTAGACCATTTCGGGTTGACTAGCATGACAGTCCCACCTTTCCCTTTAGGATGATTAGTATAAATTTTAGTAGCATCATTCCAAATGAAATTCAGACTAGCCTCAAGCATGAATCCTGTAGTTTTTAATTCTTGCAACATCAATATATCAATGGAATTAAGACAATTTAAAAAATGTTTAACAATATACTTTATGTCCAGGGATTCAAGACCCCTTAATGTTCCATGAAGTGCAATACATAATTAACTAGATTGGGGAGGGTTGCAGTTAAGGTTCGTCACCTCTTCAGGGGGACATTATAATCTAATGAGGTTTCACTAGTTTTAGGATTCGAAGAACTTTTATTCTTGGGTCCAAGAGGTCTGCCTCTACGTTTGGATTTAGGGAAAGCGTTCTTTTCATCATATTCATCATATTTAGATATAGGCGATCCCACAACTTCCATATCCATGACCAGGTTTGAAATAGCCTTAGCATTCAACCCCAAGGTTTCCGCTTTATTAATAACAGTGGATTGAGTGGTTTTGAGGCTAGCGGAGATGACTTCAACATAACAGTCATCATCAAGTTCTTTAAACTTTTTAGGATTAATTTCTTGAGATTGTGTCAAATCGAACTGTTCAACTGGAGAAGAATGGGAGAGATCGGGGATGGGGGAATTAAGATCGAAAGCAACAGTGTGCAGTGGCGGAGGTTTGGGGTTTTTTCTTCTCCTCTTTTTGGTCACAACTTGAAAGCCATCAGTAGGGGGATTAGTGGTTTGAGCTCCAAAGACAGGGTTCACAAGGGTTTGAGCCGGAGGGGAAGCTAAGGAGGGTGTGGTATCAACAAGGGAAGCATTCTGGAGGACACAAGGAGGGGAAGATGATGGCTCTTGGGAGGTAAGCTTAGGTTTAGGCAGAGAGGAAGTGTCGGATGAAGAATTAGCTCTCACAGAGGTAGACTTATTTTGAATGATTGGGCAATCCCTTCTCAAATGGCCTTCACGTTTACAGATAAAACAAGCATTTAAACCTCCTATAATTTCCATAGGGAAAGAGTAGGACTCATCAGAGATGTTGATATCCAGAGAGTTAGGGATATCCATTCTTGGTTTGAGGGAAACAAGGGCTCGACCGTCCATATGCGGCACAAGCCTTGCCGTGTCATCAACCCTGATAACCTTCCCCATAGGTTCAATAAGCTGTGGTAGGAAATTCCATAAGAAAGGAGGCAATTGATTAACCAGAATCCATCTTGGGGCAAAAAGGGCAAGAACCTCTTTGTGAATGACTTTCGGTGTTCATGCGAGCGCGTGAAAGGAGTTATTCCCTACAGACCAATATTGTCTCTTAACAATGGCTTCCTGGACATCAGGATTATTAAAAAAGATAACATATAATCCTTTTTGTATCTGTCTATAGAAAGAATATGATACCCTAGTTTTAGGTTCCAGTAGTTATGGAACCAGTCATCTAGAAATTTACAGGCAGGACATTGATCAATTTCCACAGCAGCAAAAAATATGGTGGAGTTCTTTAGCCTAGACTTTTCTTTGTTAATTTCATTAACCATTTTGGAATTGGGGGAAATGGAGAGAGATTTCAAGGTTCCAGAGATCTTACCGGTGACACGGGCTCCATCCTCCTCCGCGAATCTGAACCTAGCATCCGCAGAGATGGGAGTTTTGGAGCCAGAGATGATAGAAGAAAAAGATTTAAGATGGCTGGATGCGGGAATGGAGCCATTAATCGCATTAATGGTCACAACCGAGGTGGACTCCATGGGAGCCCTAGTGGGCATTGAAGCAGAGAGTACGAGCTCTGTCGATGGAGGATGGGAAGTTAAGACATCTAACATTATGCATTAAAATGGAAGGAACACACCTGGCTAGAAAGAAGACACGCATGCATCGCAGAGCGTCCGTTGGAAAACGCAAGTCGTCATGAATGTAGAAAAGTTTGTCGAGAATGCAGGGATCGCTGAAAACCCAGAGCCTGTTTTAGAAAAATAGTATTTAATTATTTAGAAAAAAATTGAATAATATTATTTAGAAAAAAATTGAATTAAATCATATTAATGACTAGTTAGATAATATATTTTTATAATAAAAAGGAAACTAAATAAAACTACAAAAATATAAATTAAAAACTCTAAAATCAATTCTATTGTTTTATTTCTCATAAATATATCGAACCCTTTATCATAAACATAAATTTCAAACTTGCAATTTTTGTAGCAAAGTTTAAATAACCCTCCAACATTACATTTTGGCAGGAACTTAGTTGCTTTGCGGCCTTGTTTAAAATAGAAACTATCTCCATGTTCTTTGTTTTGGTCATACATTTATTATTTATTTTTTAAAATAAAATTTATCTTGACGTTCTTTGCTTTGTTGTATGCAAAATCTTAAGTTTGTAAAGATTTGAGAACTAGATTCAAACAATCACAAATAGAAATATAAACAGAAGTTTTAAAAAGCGTCTACTTCTCAAATCCTTACAAAATTAAGATTTTAGATATAACATAGCAAAGAGTGTCAAGATAACTTCTATTTCAAAAAATAAATAAAAAATGCATGGCCAAAACAAAGAGCATCAAGATCATTTCTATTTTTAAAAATAAAATAAAAATATGTGCAGTAATGCACAAAGATGTGTATTGATGATCTTTCTGATCAGATTCATGTTGCAATAGTGTTCTCAAAGATCAATTTGTGATCTAGTTATCATCAATTAAGGTTAAAAGATGAAGACATTTATAAAACAACTTCCAGGAACAAGATATTTGCATTATGAATTCACAATCTTGCCTTTTGGACTTACAGATGTCCTAGAAACATTCATGAACTTGATCAATAATGTCTTCAGAGATTGCTTGGATATATTTGTTCTAATATTTTTAGATGAGATTCTTATATACTCTAAGAATGAGGAAGAGTGCTACAACATCTTCATTTTGTTCTCTGATGTCTAAGGGAAAATAAAATGTATGGGAGACTTTATAAATGTACTTTCTTTAAAAAAGGAGCACAATATTTGGGCCATGTAATCTCTGTACAAGGAATCATGGTACATCTCTCAAAGATCAAAGTCATTATTGAATGGTCCACATTGAAAAATGTGCATGATGCGTACACTTTTATGGGGTTAACAAGATATTGTGGAAACTTTGTGTTGAACTTTTCTAAGATTGTCGACCCTATCGCTTCTCTTTGAGAAAAGGAAAGCACTTTGACTAATCAGAGAAATTCCAAGAGGCATTCAATTGGCTTAAAGAGAATTTGACTATGGATCCAATATTGAAGGTTCTTGATTCAGAAAGTTATTTTGCTGTAATCACTGGTGACTTAGAAGAATCTTTAGGTGGTGTGCTTATGCGAGAAGGACGAGCAGTAGCCTATGAGTCAACAAAGATAAAGTCATATGAGCACAATTATGCCCCTCATAACCTAGAATTAGTAGTAATAGTTCATGCTCTATGAATGTGGTGATACTACTTGTTGGAGAATCCTTTTAAGCTTTAGTCAAACCATCAAGGTATCAAGTACATATTCCCCCGATCACATCTCAATGCTTGACAAAGGAGATGGTTGGAATTGATATATACTATGACTTTGAGATAAATTACATCAAAGAAAAAGAAAATCAAGTGGTAGATTCCTTCACTCAAAGAAGACATATGTCCTCAATGGTCTCCATTCATTCATATTTTAAGGACCGAGTTTTACATAAGTCTATGAGAGATGAATATTATGAGCAACTTAAGCGAGGTCTCTCAATTAATTCTCAAGATTCAATATACGGTGAGTTATCTTTTGAATTAGATGGAATTTTAAGGTTTAGAGGAAGGATGTATGTTCTAAACTCTATAGAGTTGAGAAACCTTATGTGGAAAGAGGTTCATTTTGCACCATATTGAATACATCCAAGAGTGACAAAAATCCTATCATATGTGAAACCACTTTATTTTTGAAAGGGGTGATGAGTGATGTGTTGGAGTGAAGTAGACATTGAGAGGGGGGTGAATCAATGTCTAAGAAATTTGAATTATTTTAGGCCAAACTTTTGAACTTTAAACTTCATCATAAAGTAGGTTAACTATTATATGTATGTACATCTTCATAACCTTTGCTTGATTGTCATGATAATCAATTCTGATATCACAATATTAAAGTGATATCAACACAATACTGAGACAATGATGAATATTTAAAAGATATTTTCTTAATTATAATGTAGTGATTGATCATAATTTATGCAAGATAACTCAAAATTGAACAACATATGATAGACAAATACATATGAAAGTTAAGCACATAAAACTGACTACTCGTAACACAAGATTGTCCTGAGTGGAAAACCCTTTGGGTAAAAAACCACTTGAAATGCCTCACTAGCTTAATCTGTAAATATCTTTTATATTGCCTCACTGGCTACAAAGTTGTCTCACTAACAATATCAAAGCCTCACTCGCTAATGAACCTCACTAGTTATAAATATGTCTCACTAGCTAATGAACCTCGCTAGTTATAAATATGCCTCACTAGCTAATGAACCTGACTGGTTATAAATATGCCTCACTAGCTAATGATCAAACTTGTCTCACTGACATAATCATTTACAACTTATTCTTATACATGTATGAATCGATTACATAGGGTTTCTCTATTTCACTAAAGCACATAAAATATATAACACAACTGAAAGTTCCTAACATAATGAATGATTGATCACATATATAGATTTTGTGTATCAATAATTCATTATGCCAAGAAGCATTTAAACCTTTTCTGTATTGGTTGTCTATAGAAAAAATATATCACAAATCTGACTGAACAATTCACACAATTCACCTCTCTGTCTACATCTTAAAAACAATCTACTTATGTTATATATATAAGCATCTTTGATAAATTGATTCCTAAAAAATTATTACAAACTAATTCCAAATTGTTAATCAATATGTATTATGGCATGACTTGATGTAGTCATCAAATAAATCTCTACCACTTTATATATATTAATCATATGATTATTCTAACCAACATAATATAAATTTCCTTTTAAACAAATAATTTATCTTAAATCATAAAATGAATCAACAATCAATTGTAACTAAATATGCCTTTTGAAATGAACGAGAATCATGTCACCATATCATATCTATATGGTGTTTACCTATGTCATCACAACTAACTTATGAACCAAATGTATGGCGGACTATATAATGCAATACTTTGTTTTAAACATATATCCTGTACAACCTCGTAACATATCCTTAATCGATAACTATACCAGAACAAAGACAACATGCACTTGACATACATAATGATTTAAATGAAGACACATTAAACCGAACCAATAACCCTTGACTAGGGTTTAAAGACCAAACTTTGAATGTGTTTCAAATGTATGAGATATGCTCACATTGACAAGTGTATTAAAGAAAAGATGTTCTTCGAATATGAATTTGTAACTACCTCATGCAAACAATTTCAAATGAATGTGATACTAATGCATGATTGTCACATTCTCAATAAAGACATCGTTGTAAATAGAGGAGTAACACAACAATTACAATAGAAACTAAAAACACATACATTGATCTTGAGACAAGATCGACAAGGGTTTTAGTGAGCTTGAAAACATTTACAAGATGCATGATACAAACTTAGAGAAAAGGCATCTTCTATGAGTTAAGAAAATTGAAACCCATGATTAAGTAGAATATAAACCAACTTTGAATTCATGGGTATGCAACACAAACAAATGCATGATAAATATGAATAGATGTGATAAAATAAAACCTTAAACAATGATTAACAAAAACTAAAGACTGTAAAAGGAACCAAAACACGTGAACAAAAAATGTCATGCTAGTTTCTTTTCCAAGTCTCAGTAATCTCTCTGCTTTGAAACCACTTCAGAACCAACTATCAACTTCCACCATACTAGAGTAGCTCAAGAAGAGAACATACTATAACTGCTCAACACCATTCCCTACATGAGCTGAGATGCCCTAGCTTGACATAGCTAGAGTTCTCTCTAAAATCACATTATGCTATCAAATGAGGGCATCAAAATGAAAACACCGACATGGTATTAGGATAAGCATTTGTTCATTGTTAGAATTAAGGTTCATAAATGCTGATAGATGTGATATTTTGCCACATCCTTTTTACATCTTTTTAACTAAGGGTATGTGCACCAAGTTGTGAACCAAAAAGGGGTATAAGTGGATACATTTTTTCTGAAATCGGGTAAACCTGAACTTGGAACAGACATTTTAGGGTCATGCACTCAAAATAAGAAGATGCATAAAACACAAAAAATTGAAGTACTCTGGATCTAGTTTCTAAAATACTATTTTTTAAAAAAATTGATAAGATTAAGAGGGTCAACCCCCGCGTGCATGAAAACTTGTTCCTGATTTTTTAGAAAAACATAACATAGTTGTTTTCTTGAGATGTACAAAAGATATAGTTATATTGAGTATTTTTTAAATCCCTTTGGTAGGATGATAGGTAAGAGTGAGATCTAGAAGTTGTGTATTTTTTTGTAATTTTCTGATTAGTATTTTTTTTCTATGATTTTTTGAAGTGACCACATCCTGAAAATTTGATAGATGTTCGTGCGTTGGGTATAACTTGCATCAAAATAATCGAAAATGAAAACTTTTTTTTAAAAAAGTGTATAGAATCAAGTGTAGAACAATAATATGTAATTTATTTGTAATTTAGTTATGTATATCAAAATTTATTAAAAAAATGGTAGACATGTCTGTGAGGATTGTCAAGACACTGGTAAAGAAAATTAAAGTTTACTATACTAATGTTGTCTAAAAATAGAAAACTTTAAATGGTTAGAAAGCTAAGAAGGCGTATGAGATTATGGTAAAAAATTACAGAGTTACCATCTTGACAAATTGCAAACCTGATGAAGATAAAGTCGAGAATTCATCTTACAAGATGAAAAAATGTCTAAAAGAACAAAAATGAGCCTCCAAGCCTTTGGGTCATTTTCCAAGCCTCTTCCCAAGCCATAAACCTATCGAGTTTCTAAATTTCAAATAACCCGATCGGGTTCTGAAAAGAAAAAAGTACTTTTTCAACTCCTACATAACCCGATCGGGTTCTGGATAATAAAATACACAATTTTCACTTCTTCAAAACCCGATCAGCTTTTGAAGAAGTAAGAATTATGCATTTTATTCTTCATAACCCGATCGGATTATGAAGAAATTAAAATAGGCTTTGCTCTAGAAGCCATAACTTCCACATACGGAGTCTGATTGACTCTGTTCAAAAAGTGTAGGAAATATCTTGAGACGATCTAACACATGATTAACCTACAATTATATTTAGTCATTGACATTTTTTTTGCCATCCATTTGAATCAAGTAAGGTATATAATAGGTACTCGTTATTACCCATACATGCAACGTATAGGAAAATTGGTATGCTCTCTCTCTCTCTCTCTCTCTCTCTCTCTCTCTCTCTCTCTCTCTCTCTCTTTGTTCTTAGTCTTTCAGAACCTGATCAGGTTCTGAGGAATTAGGAATGTTGAGCCTTTATGTTCTCATAACCCGATCGGGTTTTGAGGAAAGAGGAATGTTGAACCATTAAGTCCTTAGAACCCGATCGGGTTCTATTGAATTAGGAACGTTGCAAGTTTATTTACTTCAATAGTCTAAAAATAGTCATTGCAAGTTGTCCTAAGGTCCCACTACTTCTTTTTTGTTGTTTTACGTCAGTAACAAACAAGTCTGCACTTTTTTGCATGTTTTTTCTTTGCAATAATTGAATTGTGTTGTTTATTGGTGTTTTTGATGTTATTTTATCATTGTAAGTTCACATTTCAAGAAAATTATTGATTTGTTCTTATTTTTTGGATTTGATGTTCACATGTTATTCAATGTTCATGATATTATTTGTAGGGTTTATTCAATACAAACAATGGGAAAGAAAAAAAGAGGAACAATTGAACAACGAGAGACAAAAAAGAAAAGACAAAGGGAGCGCATGAGAAGAATACGACAAGGTACATCATCAAATGCATGCAATGTAAGTGATGAAAATGTTAATGTTAATGTTAATGTGACAAATACACCTAATTCAACAAATGAAAATGTTCAACATACACCAATTGAAATGATGGGGATAAATGCACCTAATCCATCTAATGCACATAATGAAAATGCAAAATGTTCAACATACACCAATTGAAATGATAGGGATAAATGCACCTAATTCATCTAATGAAAATGTAGAGCATGCAATTGTGTTAACACCTAGAATAATTCGTAGAAAACCAAAGATTCTAATTGACATTGATGAAAATATTTTGAGGCCAATGCATGATAAAATGTCAGAAAGAAATTGTAGAAGAATTGTTAAAAATATTTGGAATAACTATTTTGAAAAATTAAATCAAAGTGGAAGATGTCAAGTAGTTGTTGAAATGATTAAGAATCTGAAATTTAGAGAGGCAATGAGAATTGTGGGGTTGAGAACATCTAAAAATAGTACTAAGAGAACAATTGTGAGAAATCTATTCGATGCATACCAAGCCATTGGTTCAAAATCACGCAGTAAAGATGCTAATGTTACTCGACGTGGCCTCACATCAACTATAATGGGAAAGGAAATGAAAAAATCTCATATAGTAAGAAAAACAAGCAAGTCATTAAGGATAGGTAGATCAACATTACAGAGAGCCTTACACAAGTCAGACAAAATTGAAGATCCAAACGCTAATTCTCTTTGGTCATTCTCGGATAGACTCCCACGCAAGGACAAGGTTGTTGTTGATGCATTAAGAACATTAATTGAAACGTTTTGGCATGACAACACAAGGGTTTCACCCAACCAAAGAGACGTTGTTAGGAGGAGAATCGAATCTACAAATTGTATGCCACATCCAAAGCACTTTTTGGATATGACACAAATACAATTTTATAAAAGATTCCTCCAAATATTTCCTCAAATTAAAATTAGTCAAAGATTTTTTGAAATGACAAAACCCTTTTACGTCAAGATTAATCATGCATGCACCACATGTTGTTGCAGGGTACATATTGAATTTTCTATGCATTATGATATATATCATCATGTTTGTTTTACTTTGCACACTAACACTATTTTGTAGGAATGTGGTCTTCAAGCACCTTCTACGTCATCAAGAGATTTTATGTCAAGTGTATTATGCAATCGAGATGATGGTTGCATTTATTATAAGATGATGTGTTTGAATGGATCTTGTAGTGCATGTGGTGGTATCATAAATTCTCCAATATCAGGACTGGGCCAAGATTATAACCCACAACTATCTCTCTGGGGTTGATTTCCATGAGGTGTCACGCTTTGGTTTGATGGGTACAAAATATTGTATCTGGGACACCTTAAAAAGGGAGCTCATCTTGTCAAAGATGGCCTTTTCTAGATCTGTAATAGAGGTTTTGAAGCTCTTTTTCGGTAGGAATATTGGGATGGTCATCCTCCTATTATTTCTTTCTATCTGCAACTTCAATCTCTTTGTAACATTTTTACTAATATTGGATGGATTAAGGTGGAGAATTTTAAAACACTTAGGCATGTAGGTCAAGTGGAGATGATCAACTGGAATTATCCTATTCAGTGGCCCTTGGGTGGTTCTGAGGAGGACCATACTGTGTTGGCTAATATCTTGGAGGGTAGGTTATGTGGTTCCCTTAAGGAGAGAGATATTTTAGCTTGGGGTCCCAACCCAAAAGGAAAATTTATTGTCATTGAAGGTTATGCTAAGTTAGACAGACAATTGCATGGTCTGATAGATGTACCTTGGTGGAAGAAGGTATGGAACAACTTTTCTTGGCCTACATGTAATCTTTTCCTATGGTTGGTTTCTCAGAGGAAATGTATCACATGAGAGAATCTTTGTAAGAAAGGATTCCATGGACCCTCTATTTGATCTCTTTATATGCATAGTGAGGAATGTTTCTCTCACTTATTTTTTCTATGCCCTTTCTCAAGAGAGATCTAGAAAAGGTGGTGGGAGGCTTGGCACCATGCTTGTATTCATGCTACCTCCTTAGCTAATTTTTGGGAGAGTTTGGGTAGACCTCCAACGAAGACATTTTTTCTTTAGGTGGCTTGGGTTATTGGGTCATCCCTTATTATCTGGAACCTGTGGCTGGAAAGGAGTTGTGGGGTCTTTTGAAATTCACAACTTGGGAGCTTTCAATTGTGGCAGAACATTGTTAATAGGCTCCAAGAGAATATCTCTGCCAAGTGTGATATGACTAAAAATGTTGATCCTAGAAATTATGTTATCATAAGGAATCTGCAGTTAGGGAACAATAAAGTGGGTTGTGCTACTGGCAAAAGAACTTGACAGGCTAAGCAACGGATTAGTAGAGATGGGAGGTGAACACCTCCTCCTATGGGGGTTCTAAAAATTAATACAGATGGATCTTCTCATGGTAATCTAGTGCATGCAGGTATTGGAGGTATAGGTAGAGGTGATGATGGATGTGTTTTTTTTTCTTCTCTATTTATAAAGGAAAACACTCTAACGATCTGATGGGGGCTCTTGTTATTAAGGTTGATATTGAGAGTGGTTATTCTTTAGGATGGAGGAAGATTATATGTAAGTTATATTCTCAGATTGTTATGGATATGCAGAACAAATAGAGCTTGGATGATGTTAGTTGGTAATTAGCTTATGTGGTTAGACACACAAGGCAATTATTTTA
The DNA here is from genome assembly GCA_018584345.1 of Thuja plicata. Classification (NCBI taxonomy): domain Eukaryota; kingdom Viridiplantae; phylum Streptophyta; class Pinopsida; order Cupressales; family Cupressaceae; genus Thuja; species Thuja plicata. The sequence goes on from MU223854.1 coordinate 325,329, forward strand.
TATATATGAATAAGGATATAAGAAAATCATACATGATAAGCACAACTCAGTATATATATATATATATAGACACACATGGAAATATAGATATATGAACCTATATATCTATATATATACATATATATACATATATGTGTGTGTGTGTATATATATATATCTGTGTGTGTGTATGTGTGTATATGTATATATACACATAGATCTATGTATATATATACACATAGATCTATACATATACATGTGTGTATGTGTGTATTGTTGGTGAACAGATTTGTCTTCCAATAAAACCTTCAGAATAACCCTTATTTGCCCAAAAACAGAGACACAATAAGCCACCAACAGTTGGGTCGCTTTGCAATGAGATTGTGCAAGCGCCCTCTGAATTTTAATAAGGTACAACTCCCTTCTTTGGATTTGCAATGAATGGAATCAATGGTATGCCTTTAACCGGAAGGCACGTAAGGCGAGCAACCATCTATCTATAAACATGGGATAGATGTGACAATTTACAAATAGGTAAAAACAAACTGAGAACTCAAAGATTCCTATCCCAACACTTACAAACAATAGATTGAAAGAAAGATCAATTTTTATTTCAGATTATGTGATAAGTGAAATTCAAAGATTTCTTTGTATACACAAAAAGATATTAGTAGCTAGAATTTATCAAAAGTAACTGCATTAACACAAAGTTTAATAGCAATATAAATAAATACTTCCAAACTCAAAGATTTAAAATGTATTACATCTACCCTCTGATACAGAATGGTATCCAAAAGGCAACCATTTCCAACTACATAGAAAACTAAATCTGGAAAAAATAAAATATTCCTTTCTCCCTCTGCAATTACAAAGTCTTCAGCCAAGGTGGAATATGGAACCCTCAGCCTTTTGTTGCTCTTCATTTTTATCCCCTTTCCCTTGGTGATGTTTTTCAGTTATTGTAACTGATTCTTGAAATTTCCTTTTCTTTTTATTTTCTTATATCCTCATCACCCCACAACATAATGTTTAAATCACTATCAATAATCAAATATTACAACTTTTTAACATATTTTATCAAAGTTGTAATTTAATTATGGGGCTTGATGTAGGGACCTTATTATTTCATCTATCTGGTCCATGTTAATTTTAAACTAATCCCATTATTCTCATCATTTGATTATTTATCATAATCTCTGAATGACTTTCCCCAAATTATGAATAAATTTGACTGTTTTGACAGTGTTGTACTCTTTCATGCATATCTTTTGGACCCAAGACTATTCTTCCAATCGCTCCGGTGACAATTTGGAAAATTAGGTTTTGCAACACATATCAAAAAATGAGCTACATCCAACGGTTAAATTAGGAGATATGGCTCCTGCACAGAGACTATTTTTTCTGAGACAGTCAATTCGTAGTTATGAGTTGCATTGAAAACCATGAACATTAGCTTGTAGACACTATTTGAGCCCTGCCTTTTTTGGTTATGATACTCAGTCAAATGGCTTGCATATATCTTTTGTTTTCTCCCATACATACAGAACAAGTCGGCATGAGTCTTCATACGACTGCAAAAACCATAGAAATCCAACTTGGGTGCCTTCTTTGTATTTGATCTGAAGTGAATACTCTAAATTGTAAGTGAAACTATGAGAGCCGAGTCCCCATCCCGAGATTGGATACACTATAATAGAATTGTGGAAACATCTAGAAAATGATCGATGAACTTCTAATTTGGGATGCTTGAACCATGCTAAGATTTGAAACTGAGTCTGCACTTTGGACTTATTTCCTGTTCAAACTCTTTGAACTTGTGAACTACCTAAACCAACTTAAACCATTTTGAAACCTTTGAACCTCTTTGTACTACTTTGAACCGAGGTTAAAAGTGGTTCAAAGTGGTTCATGAGATATGTACTTCCAATACTTGACGGAAAGGATCCGACTACAACAAGACAAGTTTAAAACATTACAGCGATTGACTCAAGGAGAAAAATCAACAGTGAAAGACCCATTGACGCAAGCTTTAAAAAATGGAGAGAATAGGACAATTATTAAATATATCAAAGGGTCAAGGACACTTTAACATGGCGACTCAAATAGACCCTAACACTGGCTCTATCTAGGGGACTGCATGCTGCCAAATATGCAGAGAACTTCCAGTATCTTTGGTTAAGGAGCAGTGCTATAGACCATTGGGCAAATAGAGTCAAAGCACAAAGACAGAGAAAAAGGGAGATTCTTGCAAAGAGGGTGGAGGGGAGTAGGGTTGAACTTAACAAGCCAAAAAGACTTAGACTAAAGCACCACCAAAATACCTAAACTAGCAGCAAGCTGAAACAAAGCGGACTAAACTACGCATAGCAAAAAATTGCAAAGCAAGGACATGTTTACAAATATATATGTAGGCAAGAAACTCCTACATCAAAAGGAAAGAAGAGAAGAATTCATACATGACCATTAACTGGTTGCGAGAAATATGAGCCTTTCTGAAATAGTGGACTGTGCCTCAAAGAAGAAGCTCCAAACCACTGCTCTCTGAGGACTTCCTCATTGTTGTCCAACAAGCCAATACTATGCAGAAATTTGGTAACCCACCATTCTTTCCCAAAAATCCAAATCTCATCGTAATTTTTGGTATCCTCCAAAGATTTGTCTATATAATTACCCAGGCAAGATTTCATTCTCAGCCAAAAAAATAAAGTTCAGTGAACTCTTCAAGAATAGTTGTATTGTGCTCATGATTGTTGCTGACAGAACTATTTTCTTCATATAATAATTAGCATTATGATTGATCTTAGAAAACAAAGATAACTCATCTAGCATAGGATCTATTCTCACAAGAATATCTTGTTCGTTTCTATAAGAAATAAAGTCATCATCAAATATAGCAAGCATTTTACTTGCCTTCTTGCCCAGATGATCATCTTCCTCTTCATTCAGATTATCATATTTTTCCACCACATTTTTAGAATAAAGACCAGCAGAATCACATGTAAGAGAATGGAATGAAGAATCATTAACCGACATTTCACTTTCAGTTGGGTTTAAATTGATACCTGAGCTATTCAAAGAGACATTTTCTTGCTTGAGAGATGATAGGAACCTGCACATAATCTCTTCTTCTTCATAAAGAGAAATATCATCCGAATTGTTGAGCAATCTTTGAGGCTAGAAAATTTCAACATCTTGAATCCTTCCTTTCTCAACATTTATTCCAGCACCATTTTTTCTAAGAAGAGGAGGCGAGCCATCATCAATTGGCTAGGAATCATAAATCTCAAAAATTGCATTATTTATAACCTCATAATCTTTATGATATTGAATCGGCAAGTATAGTGCATTGACTTCATTCCAAGTGATCCCATCTACTAGCTTTGTGAATTGTTCCTCCATTTTGGTTGATGTTGTATTATTCTTTTTAGCTGTAGTAATAAACACTTCTTTTTGGGAAATATTCTCACGATCAACTTTTGAATGAATGGTGAGTGCATGTGTCTTTTGAAAGCATGGGATCAAACTTTATGGGAGCTGCACCCTCTTCCTTTGCAAGAATAAAATCTTCATTAAGAAAACATGTGGAGGGGAAAAAATTTATACCACTTCCACATGCATGCATCCCTTTTTCTACTATCTCCTTTTCAATGATCATTTCATCAAAGAATTCAGACAAACTAGAATTCAGACCTTTGCCCAAATCATGCAGAATGTGTTTGGATTTATTTCAGCAGCGTGGTCTTCCTCATCTGTCACCACCCTAAGGAAATCAGTTTCCTTTTCTTGTTCATCTTTACCCATGGGCTCTTGGATGTTGTCTTGATCATTGAAGACAGAATAGATGCGAGAAATGAAGTGAGAGGATATCATTGAGGGCTCTTCATCATCAACTGTCAATTCTTCTTTCATCCTTGCCACTCTTCTTTCATACTCCTGCAAATCTTTGATTTTATGGAACCGTGCACAAAGGCTTCTCCACAAAAGGGTGGATGCATGATCATCTTTCAGGTTGATGTTATTCCTGACAGCCCGAGAGATACTTTCTTTGAAACTATCCAAGAACTCGTGCAACACTTTGTCATCCATCTGACAGATTCCGTTGAAAGAGGGATTAGGCCTTGTCTTTTTCATCATATTTATAACTGGCATGGTCATCAATAGAGTCGCCAAAAATCTGTTGGTGAACAGATTTGTCTTCCAATAAAACCTTCAGAATAACCCTTATTTTCCCAAAAACAGAGACACAATAAGCCACCAACAATTGGGTCACTTTGCAATGAGATTGTGCAAGCGCCCTCTAAATTTTAACAAGGTACAAATCCCTTCTTTGGATTTGCAATGAATGAAATTAATGGTATGCCTTTAACCGGAAGGCACATAAGGCGAGCAATCATCTATCCATAAACATGGGATAGATGTGACAATTTACAAACAGGTAAAAACAAACTGAGAACTCAAAGATTCCCAACCCAGCACTTACAAACAATAGATTGAAAGAAAGATCAATATTTATTTCAGATTATGTGATACATGAAATTCAAATATTTCTTTGTATACATAAAAAGATATTAGTAGCTGGAATTTATCAAAAGTAACTGCATTAACACAAAGTTTAATAGCAATATAAATAAATACTTCCAAACTCAAAGATTTAAAATGTATTACATCTACCCTCTGATACATAATGGTATCCAAAAGGCAACCATTTCCAACTACATAGAAAACTAAATCTGGAAACTAAAAAAAAAGTATTCCTTTCTCCCTCTGCAATTACAATTGAAAACAACCAATAAAAATCCTCTGCCTGCAGCACAAAGTCTTCAGCCAAGGTGGAATATGGAACCCTCAGCCTTTTGTTGCTCTTCTTTTTTATCCCCATTCCCTTGGTGATGTTTTTCAGTTATTGTAACTGATTCTTGAAATTTCCTTTTCTTTTTATTTTCTTATATCCTCATCACCCGACAACATAATGTTTAAATCACTATCAATAATCAAACATTACAACTTTATAGTTCATATTTTATCAAAGTTGTAATTTAATTATGGGGCTTGATGTAGGGACCTTATTATTTCATCTATCAGGTCCATGTTTATTTTAAACTAATCCCATTATTCCCATCATTTGATTATTTATCATAATCTCTGAATGACTTTCCCCAAATTATGAATAAATTTGACTGTTTTGACAGTGTTGTACTCTGTTATGCGTATCTTTTGGACTCAAAACTATTCTTCCAATCGCGCTGGTGAAGATTTAGACAATTAGGTTTCGCAACACATATCCAAAAATGAGCTACATCCAATGGTTAAATTAGGAGATATGGCTCCCGCACCGAGACTATTTTTTCTGAGACAGTCAATTCGTGGTTATGAGTTGCATTGAAAACCATAAACATTAGCTTGTAGACACTATTTGAGCCCTGCCTTTTTTGGTCATGATACTCAGTCAAATGGCTTGCATATATTTTTTTCCTCCCATACATATAGAACAAGTCGACATGAGTCTTCATACGACTGCAAAAACCATAGAAATCTAACTTGGGTGCCTTCTCGGTATTTGATCTGAAGTGAATACTCTGAATTGTAAGTGAAACTATGAGAGCCAAGTCCCCATCCCGAGATTGGATACACTATAATAGAATTGTGGAAACTTCTGGAAAATGATCGATGAACTTCTGATTTGGGATGCTTGAACCATGCTGAGATTTGAAACTGAGTCTGCACTTTGGACTTATTTCATGTTCAAACTCTTTGAACCTATGAACTACCTGAACCAACTTAAACCATTTTGAGACCTTTGAACCTCTTTGAACTAATTTGAACTGAGGTTCAAAGCAGTTCAAAGTGGTTCATGAGAGATCTTTTTCCAATACTTGGCGGAAAGAAGCCGACTACAACAAGACAAGTTTAAAACATTGCGGCAATTGACTCAAGGAGAAAAATCAACACTGAAAGACCCATTGACGCAAGCTTTAAAAATGGAGGGAACTGAACAATGATTAAATATATCGAAGGGTCAAGGACACTTTAACATGGCGACTCAAATAGACCCTAACAAATATATATACACATAAATATGTGTGGGTGCATATATATACACACACATGTGTGTGTGTATATATATGCACACACATATGTGTTTGTGTATATATGTATGTATATGTATATATATATACATATATACATATATATATATATATATGTATACATATATATACATATTACTAAGATGGCCTCAGGCAGATCAAGAATAAACTATGTGATACCTAAAAGGTCTCATTTACTCACTCTCAGCAAAATCCTGCCAACAACAACCCTGACCCCAACACTATTTTCCAAGGGAGTTGTCTCTAATTTAGACTGAGCCTCCTATCGATACCCCATCCGTGCCTAGGTTGGTCAGGACATTCACCATCGCGTTATCTTCTCTATAAATGTGATTGATCATGTAATGTTTAAAGAACCTTAGGATCTCCATCCCTCTTTGGAACATTTCATTAAGCTTCCAGTTAGGAGTTTATCCCTTTCTAATGGAATTAACTATTACAGTTGAGTCTTCTTTTATTTCCAAATTCTCTAAATGCAAGCTTTTGGATAGTAGCAATCCTTCCACTAAGGTTGTAATTTCAGCATAGTTGTTAGATTCTATCCCTATAGGCCTAGCTAGACTAGCACGATAAGTTTTCCTTCCCAATCATGAATGTAACACTCAATCCTTGCCATTGCCAGATTACCTCTCGATGCTCTAAAAAATTAAGTTTAAATTAACCAACCTATATGAGGTTTTTCCCATTTGCAATCCTTCATCTTCTAGTCTACTAAATCCTTGCTATCCACAATAAAGGAAGGGATCTTCAACCCAGTCCATTTATTTCTTATCTTATCATCCCAACTCATAAATATCTTTTATTTATTACCATTCATATTTCTACTATTGATCACTTCTACTATAGCTATCTCAATTTTGTTTGTGATTTATTTTGAACTTGTGCTTGATCCTTTAAATATCCCCATGTTTCAATCCTTCCAGACTTCCCAAATTAATATTGATGGGGCTGCCACCCATATTTTGTTGTAGAGATCCTTCCCAAACTTTTTAGGCCAACTTTGAAAAAGACTTAACACCTTTTCGACAACGGTTGTCTTACAGTCTAGCTTTTTTATTAGCCATTGCCAACATTTGTTGGTGTATTTGCAGTTTAAAAGGGTGTGATCCATCGATTCTTCATTTTTCTCACATTACACGCAATGAGAAGGGCCTTGATATCCCATCTTTTCAAACCATTATGTTGTTAGTATTCTCTTTTGAAGGGTCGCCCATGCAAACATACCTGCTTTTGGTAAATAATTTTTATCCCAACATATGTCCATTGGTAGTTCTATTTTTTCATTTTGTCTCTTCTTTCGAAAGTACATATAACCTTCCTTGACATTGTATTCGTCATTTTTTTCTAGCGCCCATACAATCCTATCCACTCCCAAACTTGGCATGAGTTTCCTATCCTTCAAGACCTCCTTCATCCTGGTTTGAAATTCTATTGGTACAATTTGCCCCTCCATCAATTTCCAATTCCATCCTAAGGCTAGGCATCCTCTAGGAATCTCAATATAGTCCTTAACATGGATACCCCAACAACTCTTAAGGGTTGCTATGGATTGGTTGTCTCTAACTAAAATGTTTAGAGAAGGATATCCACCCCATGAATCCTCCTAGAAGAGAGTAGATCCTCCATCTCTTACATTCCATGAGATACCTTCATTAATCAGCCCCCTACATTTGCTAATAAAATTCTAAACTCTTGATCCCTTAGATGGGGTTGATTGCTTTAAAATACTCTTAGGGTCTATGCCATTTAGATATTTGTATCTTAGGATTTTGACCCATTTTAGCTCTGGGTCCTTGTACATTTTCCAAACCAATTTGGCACCTAGTGTTATGTTTTGTTCCTTGATACTTTTAACACTAAGTCCCCCATCCTCCCTAGTTCTACAAATTTGATTCTAGGAAATCAATGCTAATCTATCTTTTTCAATGGTCCTTTCCAAAAAAACATCCTCAATTTCTTACTAAGTTTGTCCTATATCCCAGTTGGTAAGCTATAGCAGGCCATCTGATAAATGGGAATAACATAGAGGACAGATTTAATCATCACAACTCTACCTGCAATGGACAACCACTTCCCTTTCCATGATTCCACTCTCTTATCTAATTTTGACAGCACATCATCCCACAACTTAGTTAACCTTCTACCTTTATCTAGGGGTAGTCATAGGTACTTACAGGGTAAATCCCCTTTCTTGAAATCCAAAATTCTACATATATCTTTTTCAATTTCTTTATCTGCATTGAAGAATAATATCTTTGATTTCTCCTTATTGATATGTTGTCTTGAAGCCTCTGAATAGGCATCAAGGATCCTCTTAATATTCCTAGCCTCATCAATATCTACTTTACCATATATAATTGTATCATCGAAAAACTATTGATGTGTGACCGCCTCTAACTCACTTGTGATCTTAATCCCATTCAATTCTTCACAATTTCTAGCCTTTGTTAAGGATCTTCCTAGAGCTTCAACTACAATAATAAATAGAAAATGGGTGAGTGGGTCCCCTTGGCATAGACCTCTGGATATATTGAAAAAGCCCTCCGAAGAGCCATCTGCTAGTATGGATATCTTAGGACAAGAAATACACTCATACATCAAAATAATCCATTATTTTGAGAATATGAAGGCCTCCAAACATTTACACAAAAATTGCCAATCCACTTTATCATATGCTTTCTTGATATCTAGTTATATCAGCATACTAGGTTCCTTATTATTCTGGATAGAATGAATGGCCTCCTGAGCTATTATTACTCCATCCAAGATTGACCTCCCGATAACAAAACTCGTCTGTTCATCAGAGATAATTTTCAAGAGCAATTTCGTAAATCTATTCGCCAAGGTTTTGGTTAGGATTTTGTACATGGTATTGCATAATGATAGGTCTATAATCTTCGACATTTGCTAGCTTCAGCTTTTTTGGAATCAAGGCTATGAAGGTATTGTTCACCTCCTTCAGAAGGTTACCTGAATTTCTAATACTCTCCAGAACTTCCATGATCTCATCGCCTAATAAGGACAAACATCTCTGATAGAAGATTGTTGGGAACCCGTCCGATCTAGGTGCTTTATCTAGAGGTAGCTTTTTGACAGAGGTTTCAACTTCTGATTTTGAGAACTTTTCATTCAACATCTAATTTTGTATAACAAGAACAATGATGGGTATGTTTTCCATGACTGTCTTTTGAGCTTCCAATTTTGAACCTTCTCTATTGTTAAGAACATCCTCAAAGTATTTCACCGCTTCCTTCGCTATGCCATCAGGATCCTCAAATAATTCCTCATTATATTTAGTAATTTTTGTTATTTTATTTTGATTCCTCCTTTTTTTTTACTACTGTGAAAGAATTTTGTATTTTTGTCCCCTTCATCCAACCATGTTTCTCTTGATTTTTTATGCCAAAAGATTTCTTCCTTTTCTAGAATGTCCTCATATTTATTTAGCAATTTTGTTTCCTTAAAATAAATTCCCTGGCTCATCCCCTCAACAATCTCTTTCTCATTCATTTCCTCTATTTCCATTTCCAAGTTTTCTTTTATTTCAAAAATGTTTCTGAAATGTTGGACTTATTCCAATTGATAAGTTTCCTTTTTATGGACTTAATTTTTTCCATAAAAATATATGCCCTTGACCCTTCAAAGTGCTCCTCATTCCACCACTACTCAATGGTTTGAATTATATTTTCATCCCTAAGCCACATCTTCTCAGACTTAAAGGGACATCTTCTTGATTTCTTTTCTTCTTCCATGATCAACTGTACTAGAAAATGGTCTGGTCCTGATATTGGTAGAATTATTGCTTTAAGATTATAATTGAAAGTTGTCCAATTGTCTTTATAAAATAATCTATATAGCTTCTTAGCTATATGAATGAAGCCTAATCTTCTATTATTCCAACTATAATCTACATTTTCAGACTTAATCTCCATTAGTATTCAAGTTCACCCATTCTCTAAATTCTAAGGTAGTTTGTGACTCTCGCAATTCTACCAAAATTTTCCTTACTACTTAGGATTGCATTAAAATCTCCTTCGACAATGAAATTCAAATTTGGGAATTCTGCCACAAGATTTCCTATATCCGTCCAAACAACCCTTTTATTCTGGATATATTTTGGACCATAGGTGTTTAATAACAAAACATTCAGATTACTTCTAATGCTCTTTATTCTACCACATATCCAAAATTTGTTGCTTCTGATTTTTTCATATGAAACAACGTTAGGATTCCATATGATGCACATACCTCTAGGAGCACCCTTTGTGGGTTCCCCTTGCGACTCCCAAACCCCTAATCTCTTATGGAACCTTTGTAACTCTTCTTGACCTAATTTTGGCTCATGTATCATTATTAAGAGCCTCATTGGTACTAATACAACATTTTATTAGACATTGTTTGTTAGGGGCATTTAAGCCCCTAAAATTCCACGTGATCAACTTCATTATCTCGTGGGAAGGATCTTCCCCTTCCCTGCATGTAAGAGTGCAATAATAGTTTCTTGACTCACAACATGCCCATTCTTTTCCCTTAATTCAAAGATTGACTTCCTACCCCTCTCCTTTCCCACCTTAGCATAGTCCATAGATGTTTTTCCTTTACTTGCTAAAGATATGCCAAGCTCTTCCCTCTTTTCTTCAATACCATTCCTATCCTCCCCATCAGTATTAACTTCTGTGACACCTTCCTCGCTCAATGTTTCCAGCACCTTCCCAATCAAATTTTGTTTTGCTAGTAGTGATTCCTCGTCCTCTTCCATAGATGACATATCCAAGCCTACGAAGTTATTTATAGCATCAATTTCCAACATATTTGAATCCATCACATATTCATCATATGTTACCCTATTATTCTCACCGAATTGTCTACTTATTTTGGGATCTTGTATCCTTAGCCCCATTCATACTTTTGTCTTCGCCATATACGATCTCCTTCTCTATACTTTCTAGTTCCTTCTCAACAACCTGTTTTACTTATTCCACTTTCCGAGTATTACTTTTAGGGAATCTTTGTACTGGTCCAGACTAATGTCCCTTTCCTGATGGGCATTTATTATACTTTCTTTGTTGGTTTTCATATTAAACCCCATGTTGACCATTTCACCTTCAGTTGGATGATATGATTCTGTAGGAAAATTCAAATTGAGGGTGAATATTGTTTCTTCCCCTCCTTTAATAACACTTGGCTCTGTTCTACCCTCCCCCTCCTTGTCAAGTTTAATCTCTTCTCGCCCCTCCACAATTTCCCCATCTTCTACTTCTAGTTTCTAATTCTCCTTATTAGGTTGATCTAGCAAAACTGAGTTATCTTCTCTATTGTCCCTTAGACTAGTAGATCCTCTTCCTTGATCATTTAACCTCATGCTCATATTTCTATCATTAATCTCTTCTATAAGCACTCTAGGATCCAAGTTTAAATTTCTCTTGCTCATAATTTCAGATTTGTTAATATACTCGTCATAGGAGGGTTTTATAATCCATTTCCATCTGTCCATAGTTATTTCTAATGGCTTTAGGGATTCCAATCCTAATGTTAGATGAAGATATACCTTAATTTATCTAGATATATCATCAATAATAATGTCATCACACCCTAGAAAGGTTCCCCGTCTAGACCCTATCGCATATATTATGGCTCGAAGGCGATATTCTACCAGGGTCCAACCTAAATTTACCCACCTATATATATATATTTTTGTTTATATGTATATGAATCAAAATGTGCAGATCATTTGAAAAAATGAAAACTAAACCCTTTATAAAAAAATATATATTGCCATACATAGTCTCCTATCTAATTACTATATTTTTGCAATAAAAGAACATAACATTATTGCCTAGGTAGGAAATACTTACCTCTTGTGGAAATTATTTTTCCCACCAATTTTTCGTATCTTCAAAATTCATTTCTTTCCCATCCCATTTTTCCAGGGCACCTAACTTATCGTATTTATTCTACACTGGTTCTATGAATGCTTTTTCCATTTTATAGCATATTTGCAACCCCTCACCAGGCTTACTTCCAGAATTCTACCGAGGATCAATGGGGGTTTTAAGCTTCCTTTGTCCCAAGGGCACAGTATTATCTCCAGTAGCTATGAATTTGCTTCTCCATCTATGATTGTTGCCCTTCTTTTGAAATTCCCATTGATTCAACCTAACCCAAGAAGTAGTTTTGTTATTCCTGCTTGGGGTTCTCATATTTTTCTTTCTTATCAATCGCCTGGTTTTCCTGGAATGAGAAATTTTCCAACACTCCTCCACTTTCGAGGCCGCTGGTAATGGTAGATAACAACCATTCCTCTTACCATTTTCAACTACCAATGTTTTCTTCTCTGGAGGAAAAGCCTCGGTTTGAGCCAGTAAGGAAAAGGAGTTGCCTCACCTGGTGCAATTTTCCTGCAAGGAGAGACCTTCATCCCTAGGTACCCGACGAGGGATGATATTTTGCCTTCCCATAAAAAAATTTCGCATTAGGAGAGTTTGTCGAGATAGTTCGCCATTTTTCTATTAGTCTATAATAGATTTAGGTGATCTGCCTCTTTAAATTCTTAGAATGAATTTTTTTTTAGTCCAGCCTATTTATAGGCTGAGACTAATGTTTTCAAGTGATTTAATGCTATTAGTTTGCCTTAAAAATTGTGCCTTTGCAAAATATTAAACATGATTTCCAATGTTTAAAGTGCCTTGCTTTTTATTTTAAATTTCTTGAAAAATATTTCTTTTTTCTTATTGGTTGACCCTATTTTTGCTAGGGGTTTAATTAATTTTTCATTCTCAAAATTACAAAAAAATTGTCTAATCAATTAAAAGTAGGAAAGGAAAATATTTATTTGTGGGGGCAATATTTGTTTATTGTTATTATTATTTGTGAGGGCAATATTTGTTTATTGTTATTATTATTTGTGGGGGCAATATTTGTTTATTGTTATTATTATTATTATTATGTTATATTGATATTATTGAAATTTTATTTTACAATAAATTTTTATTTTTAGTGCATAG
>MU223854.1:339245-354443 GCA_018584345.1 Thuja plicata
TTTAATTTTCTTCTTATAATTATTTACAATCATTTACTTATGCCAATGCTTGTTCAATCTATTCAAACAATATTTATTTTTTTACTATTAGGCTGGACTCCTGCTGTAGCACAGCTCTTGTTTTAAATAATTATTACATTACAAAATTATTTGCTTCAATTATTTTATCTAAATTACATTTGTAGGTTGCGCTTTAATTTCTTTTTAGGTAATATATTGTAAAGAAAAATAGGTTGTGAGCATGAATATGAGAAAATTGAAATGTTTAATGTTAATTGTGGAAATCAAATATAAAAGAAAAGGGACTTGCCTCGACGACTAATTATACAAGACATTTACGAAGATTAAAAAAAATTACTTCTCTTTACTCTTCAAATGGTATTGATCTCATGTGTTTGTTGCCTCAAATTTGGTACAAGACCTTTCCCTTTATCTATACAAGCGTGTGCCTTTAGATCACTTCCACATATATATGGCCCAACTAATTTTAATCTCTTGATTTCTAGTTTGTTGAATCTAGACTTTGCTTTACTCCAAAGAATAATGATACATATATAAACATTTATAAGAGTGGTAGATCACTAAGGGAAAAGTTATCTTAGGTCAACCCTTTGAAAAAGGACTAATTTTTTGGTCTTACCAAACGTTCAATTTAAAGAAGAATCAACCATATAAATGCTTGATTATGAATATACAAATTGGAATTGATTTTAGCATGCCAAGAGAAGTTCTTGGCATGATTTTCTCCTTGAATGTAAATGATATCACATGATTATGGCATGTGTCAAGTGAATGAAAATGTGATGTAGAGGTAGGGTTAAACTCAACAATAATGAGGCATATTTCATAACAATGGTCTAATATGTTCTCCCTCATAACCGAATTAAGCAACCATGTAGAACACTACTTTGAGATAACTTCATTTGACAAAGTGACCTTACAAGATTAAACTTATGACTCATTAGACTATTAAAAGCATTAGGATTCATATCAACTTAGGTTATTACTCCATATTTTGTTTATACAAGTACAAGTTTCTTTCCACAATGGACACACTTCAATAGGCCAAAAGCACCAACTTTGGTTCAGGACTTTAAAATGGTTGACCACACCTTGCAAACGTGTTAGAAAAAGTAAATGAAACATGTATGAACTATCAATACACTCCAAAACTTTTGGTTGTTCCAACTGTTATGTTGAACACACAATTAGGCCTAGAATCTAGTAGCCCTGCAAACATACAATTTTAATCATGACTTTCAAAGAAAGATATCCATAAGAAAATTGGATTTTCATATACCCATTTGGAAGATATACAACATATATCATTTGTGGCTAGGGTTACTTTTGACCATCTACCCTTTAAATGGATTGGTAATTTTGATCCTAGGCCTTAAAGTGAGTATAAAAACACATATTTTTGATGATCATATTTTGCTATTAGTATACAAAGGAAACATTTTTGGAACCATCGGTAACACTATCACTAAAAGATAGTTTATAGTACAACCCGATACAACAATTTTACAAAGGTCACCGAAAATGCTAAGTGCACTTTAACTGATAGGACAGGTTGCAAGGTAAACCGACGACACAACCTAAAGAGTAACCCGACATAACAGTTCACAAAGGAACCCGATAGAGCAGTCAACAATGTAACACAACAAATAAGTTAACAGTGAAAATCGACAGTCAGTCGACAAAGCAAACCGAAAAGTAGAATGTCTACAAAGACATCACCGATGATAGACTACAAAGCAACACGAGCACTAGTCTATTGAGAGACAATTTTTTATTCTGAGAAATGTGGATCTGACTTACACGTCAGATAAAATACTTAAGTTTTATATTTAGCTTTAAAGCAGATCTTTAAAACCATTTCTTGAGGGACAAGCAAAGTAAATGTAATTATTTTAATCAGTCTAACTAATTGTAAACATGCAAACTAGGAGATCAAGGTCAAGTTGTAAACCTTTGATCATAGAGTTATCTTTGAAAAGTGTGAAACCTATTTAGGTCAATTCATTGTATAAATAGATGTGTAATTAATCAGAACAATAAGATGTGATGATGATTATAGCCGAGGAGCACATCTATGGATCAAATACAGAGTTTTATGCAGAAGGACAACAAAAGATGAAATAGGTTATCAAGAACCAGATTCAAGGCTACTGAGAAGAACAAAGGTATTAATCAATCACAATAGGTGATACATTATACATGTGAACTTAAAGGATTTGTACTCAACAATTCAAGATTGCATTTAATCAGGTCAATAAGTATTTTTTACTACATTCTAACAAGTGTAGCAAATAGAAGAAATCCTTTAAGAAGGTGGATTTAACAATCATTTTGTAAATATATTAACCGAGTGCACACTAAACAGTGTTGCTAAAGCTCTTAACAGAGTAGACCTTAACCAATCTAAACATGTTACTCCTAACAGGGTAAGATCATCAGAAGTGATCAAACTTGTAAGCCTTAACTGGCCCCTTCCATTCTGCAGATAGTGAAGTTTTGTGGGTGTCATCCCCACCGTAGTTTTTACCTTCTAACAGGGGTTTTTTGCGTTACCAAATCTTGTGTCATGTGTTATTACATTTCATGAATGTTTATATGAATGTTTACATGCAAATTGAGTTTATGATGATATTACATACACAAAGATAGAATAACAGATATGGTCGGTAGTGCAAGGAATTGATTGCTAAAGGATAAAGGTTAATTGATAAAAAGTTTTAAGGGTACTGATTCACCCCTCCCCTCTCAGTACACACCATTCCATTATTCCAAAAATTGGTATCATAGCTAGATCTCTTATTTGGAAAAGTTTAAATCACTTGAGAGAAAATATCATATAATGGAAAGGTATAAGCTAGACAAAGGTATTGAGAATTAGAAGTTAGAGATATAGATCTTCTATGAGCAATACAAAGCAGCAAGAAGAAAGATGAGAGAGCTAGTGGATGAAAGAAAAGTTATGGCATCTCGCTGTAATGAAACAAACTATCATGAAGAAGAGATACCTGATTTACTTGAGTCACCGAGATCTACATCAAGCAATACATCAAATACATCTGAAGGAATCATCACAAGTCTGAATGAAGTCAATCAACATCTGACAAAGCAAGTAAATATACTGCAAATTGGTCAAGAGACACAGACGGTAAGGAGGATTGATGTTATGAATAATGGTAGAAAATCTGAACAAGAAAGAACATTAGCTATTGATGACAGGAGGAAGATCACTGAAAAGCTACAAGAAAGAGAATTAGAAATACAAAGACTTACTAAACATCATAATGAGATCACCAATCAAATAGTTCTTATGAGTCATGAGGCAAACTGAGTGAACATATAACTCAATGGAAAATTGGAAGCTATTGGTGAGCTAAGAGAAGAAAATGAAAGACCGAAGCATGAAGTGAGAATTCAGCAACAACACAATGATATGATCAAGAAAGCTGAAGAAAGTACCAAAAGAATCGATGATTTTCTGGATGGACAAAGAGGAGTCAACAAAAATACTGGACTAGGGTATTCTGAGCATGGAGAATCATCAAATCAATCTAATCCTAAAGATGTCTACACAAATCCAAGACCAAGAAAGTTGTCATGCAATCACTGTGGAAAACCAGGCCACACATCAAATGTTTGCAGGAGCAAAGCTAAAGGTATTCCTAAATCCACATCTACATTCATAGGAAATTGTTATAACTATAACAAGCATGGACATAAAGCATATGAATGTAAATCTAAGGTGAAACAACCAAAGAAGGAATCCTACATGGAAAAATATTGTCCTACTTGCAAAATGCATGGGCACACATCTCTTGAATGCAGGAAGAAGATAAGGTAAGCATGGAAGCCAAAAGAACAAGCTAATCCTTATCAACTGAGAAGAGTCATTAATTCATATTTTTGGGGTTACAACACATGGGAAAATTTCACAGCATGTGGAAGATATGGTCACATAGCTACAAACTGCATGAGGAAATGGACAAAAAAAGTCTAGAAGCTGGACTAGCCCTGGAATGGCATGCTTACACTATCACAGGGTCGGTCATCTAAGAAAGGATTGCAGAGACCAAGTGACAAAGACAAGCACTTTTTCCAATGGCAATACCATTGAAGACATCAAGAAGATGAGAAACAAAATGTGGAGGAAAGCTACACACACAGATGATGCTAGACCAAGCAATACAATTGGTGACACCTTATCAAATGGATCTGGTGATATCACCACCCACACCTAAGTAGAACAAGTAAGTATGAAACTGCACTATACCAAGCTATACTTTACATCAGTTCCATTACACATTGATAATATGCCAAATTAGCATGAATAAAGATGCACTATGGTATTACTTGTTATGAATTTGAGAAGTCAATCTCGCCGGTCAATACATACCAAGAATCATCAGTGAACATACAAAATATAAGTTGTCAATTTTACCAAGAATCGTCAGTATACATATAAAATCCAAGTTGTCAATATAAAATGAGCATCGTTGGTAATCATTTAAAAAGACAATTGAGTCTTCGCTTCATACCAAGCAGCGTAGGTGAACATGTGAAAAGTAAAGTGAGTTGACACTTACCCCGAGCTAAGAAATTGGCATGTTACCCGAGTGAATCCATCTTCGACACCCGACAAGTGGGTGAAGCATTAAATATGCACTTAGGGCACCATCTATAAAAGGACAAAGGAGACCTCATTTCATTCACCAACATTCGAGAGAAAGGAGTAGAGTGAAGTAGAGTGACCAAAGGTGAAAATATTGTAGAGAGATTCACGAGCACCTTCATAGCTACTATGACAAATTTTGATCTTCAACAACTACAGTAAAACAAGTGAGTAACTAAGACTCACCGAGCTCACATTTTGTTTTATGGGAAAATCCCTAAATTAGAAAAATCATGGCAACCACATCCCCTGTAAACAAGATCAAGAATGCCAAGGAATATAAGGTCAAACTGATCAAGAACTCCACCTGTGAGGAGCCACATTATGAATTCTGTCTCGGGGTTGCCTCGTAACCCGACAATGTTGGAGCATTCTCAAGCATACCACCTAGGGTTTTTCTCATTGAGGATGTTTGGGAATACATACATTGTAAGATCGCTGAGATAGGAGACCTTGAGGTCGAACAAGCTTACAAATAGCTTTGCACAGATGGAACCATGAAGGAGGAACATAAACATATTGAGGTCAAAGGGCTAACAAATGCCTTAATGTTCCTGAAGGAGTTTAAAACTGAGTGGATCGGGATAATACTAAGTAAGGTACATGATCAAAAGATGTAGCTAGACGAGCCAAAATAGATCACTAGGGATATGATACACGCAGTGACCGGTTATCCAATAACCAACAAGGCCAAGGTACTCAATCATCCTTCTAGCCCTGAGATTGAGAAGATGAAAGGTGCAGTATGGGATGGTAGAGGATTGAAGGTAAACTCCATCACCGATCCAAAATTGAAGTTCAGTGCATGTGTATTGGGCTAAAAAATATTCCAAGCTAGCCAGTTAAACAACATTGCAAGTGGAGTTGTTGACACCGCCCATAAGATTGTAAAGAAGGACCTCCAACTGGATCTAACTAAGCTTCTACTGAAGCAATTGGAGGATAACATGAGGACAATTAGATCAAGAAGGTCTAATTCATGTAAGTTCAGTTCACTCATTATGTGCATATTTTTCTACTTTCAATACTTCTTCCCATCTGTCGGTAATGTCAATTGGGACACAACCCGACTAGTGACAATATAGATTAGTGAGTTTATCAAGTCACTAGGGGACAACTTTACATCAATTATGGATGAATATTTCACTAGATTTAAGGACATAATGGAGAAAAGGATGAGGATACCAGAACAACTGGTGGATCAATTTAAAGATGACATTTGTTTCATGGTGGACACCAACACAACTTTGATCAAACCAGCTGTACAGAGGACAGCGCGGTTAGCACCACTTGACTATGAGATAAACATAGATCAAGCCACAAATGTTATTGAATCATTGTTGATTGAACCATTGGATAAATCTTTACCAAGGTTTGGAACCTATGAAGAAGGTAAGGCCATAATAAAAATAGGCTTAGTTGTTGAGAAAATAGACAAAAAGAAAACCAAGATGGTAAAGACACTTGAAAAGAAGTTGTTGATTAATGAAGAGGAAACAAAACAATTAGAAGACACCGAGGGATAGTCACCCATCGGTGAAGCTAAACAAGTGAGTGACTATGAATCAACAGAGTCTGATGCACCACCCCCAAAGAAGACAAGAACAACTATTGTATTAAGAATAAGGAGTCAAACTGCAAAAGCAGACTCACCATCGGTTAAGAAAGGACAAGTGAGGACTTACAAAAGAAAGTCTCAAATAGGGAAAACATCAGAACCAAAGAGGAGAAGAATACTAATCTGAAGAAAGGAAGATAAGGAAGACACTAAATAAGATGAACAACCTATAAAAAACAAACTTCCTACTACAATTGATGAGATTTCCACTTCAATCATCAAGCCAAGATCAATATCTGAGCCTAAGGTTAGACAATGGTTAACACTGAAACCCGAGGATCAGAATAAAATAGAAGAGGCCATCATCCAAGCAATGTGTGTATTCAAATATATACTTATACAATTTGATAAGATGATGCCACAAGAACTTCTAGACAGATTATCATCAAGGTGGACATATGTACTAAAATCAGAGAAGAAGATAAGGGAAAGATCCCTAGTTTCTATTATGCCACCTAAATCAAAGATGGAAGAAATTGAGGAAATGATGAAGTTACACTCAAAGAAGTTCTCAGAAAAATTGAGAGCCTACAAAGTACTATAGGGAAACTTAATTGAGCTTGACAAAGAAAGTGAGGATACTTGGAGAAAAATACTCCATCCACCTAAAGATGATTCAAGCCTCGAGAGAGTATTAGCACTTATTGAGAAGCCTCACAATGAAGAGAAAGAGGAAACACTGACCCCAAAGCACATTCTTATAAATAATGTAGAGGATGTCACTTTAGTTGAATTGAACACAGAAGCAAGTAAAGCAATGGATGACATACCTCAGATTTTGGACTTATTAAAGGACACAACAGATGTCACAATCCAAGATGTGACAATAAATGATATCATTGGAAGTGATCCTGGTGATGAGGTAAAGGCAGATGAAGATATCACTAGTACCACCGAGAAAATAAAGGAATAGGACACAACAATGGATGCTACATAGTTTAACATACCGGGCCAAATGTCATTATTGATACAAGCTATCAATATCATCTCAGAAAAGGAGAAGTCATCGAACCATGATGCAAGCATACCTGAAGATAAAGGTGAAGAGGAGCAGAAAAATGAAGAACAGAAAGAAACAGATGCAGAGAAGAAAGATAAAGGTTAAGAAGAGAAGCAAGGTGATGCCACTCCTAAGGATACCAAAGGAGAAGTTGTAGATAAAGCTAAGGTTTATGTGGAGACATCCACTCCCAATTGATAGGTAGACACCAAGCAGTAGGATAAAGGCACACATACTCCAAAGCCTTCACCAAGTACATCATACCAAGAAAAGGAACTTTCTATGGTACTGCATATAGGTCCCTCAACAACACTTTCAAAGAAGAAGAAAAAGAATAAGAATCTAGTTACATTGGATGAAATCATTGAAATACCAGCCTGTGATCTAAGGACATTGGATACAGAATCACTCACAAAGTATGTAGAACTTTGTAAAAGGAAATCTATCCAAGATAAGCTCAAAAAGGAAACCAAGTATACTCAGGTACTAGAAACAACCAAGGATATATTATTGCAGATTGTACCTGATACCAAAATTGATCAAAATGCTCCTATACTTGGTCAATTAGCACTTCTTACCGAAGTCATTACATCACAGAATGTAGATGTAGAGAAGGAAATAGAAGAACATGTAGAGTAGAAGTACCAATACAAGTTGATAGAGAAAATCAGCCAAGAAGTGGTCAAGAACAAGGTAAAGCTATCTGAACTAGTTAATTCATTGGAACTGATAATTTCAGAAGCTATCACCTTAGTTCAAAAGTTATGCACATTAGAGCAATTCACTAAGGATAATAGTGAAAATATTGCAAAGATAGATGCAAAACTAAATGCTAGTGCACAGGGTCTTAAAACCAATGACAATGCATTTAAGATGCATTATGCCAAGATTATTGAAGCTAAAAGGTTGAGACTAGAGATTCTAGAGGTAGAATCCAAATTCAGAGATGAGGTAACCGAGCTCTAGGCTCTACTGCTATTGAATCTTACATTACTGCAACAACATATGACAATGGCAAGACAATTGATTGCCACCCTAGAGATGTTAGTAACAGAAATCATATATGATATGCATGAAAGAATCACCTTGGAGATCATGACCCTTGAGCACCTGAGAGAACAATGGGAGAAACAAATGGAGGACATTGAACAATCCCATTCCCAATTTTTTGAAAAATTGTAACATGACACCTTTGTCATTATTATAAAAAAAAGGGGGGAAATTATATGTCATGACAAAAGGGGGAATTGATAGGATACAAGGGGAAATGATTTGGTGTAATAAGGGGGAAATATATGTATAAAGGCAAGTATATATACATGTCCATATACTATACTATACCAAAGCATGCACATAGGGGGAGTCATATTGACAAGGTAAATACATGGTGTTTATACTAAAACATTTTTAGTTTTGCACATATTATTATTTTTATACTAATGTAGAAGGGGGAGATTGATGATCATATTTTGCCATTAGTATAAAAAGGAAATAATTTTGGAACCATCGGTAACACTATCACCAAAAGACATTTTATAGTGCAACTTGACACAACAGTTTTACAGAGGACACCAAAAATTCTGAGTGCACTTTAACTGATAGGACAGGTTGCAAGGTAAACTAATGACACAACCTAAAGAGTAAACTGACACAACAGTTCACGAATGAACCTGACAGAGCATTCAACAGTGTAACCCAAAAAATAACTTAACAGTGAACACCGACAGACAGTCGATAGAGCAAACTGAATAGAAGAATATCTATAAAAATATCACCGAGGATAGACTACAAAGCAACCCAAGCACTAGTCTACCGAGAGACAATTTTTTATTCTGAGAAATGTGGATCTAACTTACACATTAGATAAAATACTTAAGTTTTATATTTAGCTATAAAGAAGATCTTTAAAACCATTTCTTGAGGGACAAGCAAAGCAAATGTAATTGTTTTAATTAGTCTAACTGATTGTAAACATGCAAACTAAGAGATCTTGGCCAATTTGTAAACCTTTGATCATAGAGTTATCTTTGAAAAGAGTGAAACCTATTTAGGTCAATTCACTGTATAAATAGATGTGTAATCAATCAAAACAAGAAGATGTGATGATTATTATAGCCGAGGAGCACATCTATGGATCAGATACAGAGTTTTAAGCAGAAGGACAAAAAAATATGAAATAGGTTATCAAGAACCAGATTCAAGGCTACTGAGCATAACATAGGTATTAACCAATCACAATAGGTGATACATTATACATGTGAACTTAAAGGATCTGTATTTAGAAATTCAGGATTACATTTAATCAGGTCAATAAGTATTTTTTACTACATTCTAACAAGTGTATAAAATAGAATAAATTCTTTAAGAAGGTGGATTTAACAATCCTTTTGTAAATCTCTTAATCGAGTGCACACTAAACAATGTTGCTAAAGCTCTTAATAGAGTAGACCTTAACCAGTCTAAACATGTTACTCCTAACAGGGTAAGATCATGAGAAGTTATCAAACTTGTAAGCCTTAATCAACCCCTTCCATTCTGTAGATAGTGAATTTTTATGGGTGTCATCCCTACCCTAGTTTTTACCTTCTAATAGGGGTTTTCTACATTACCAAATCTTGTGTCATGTGTTATTACATTTCATGAATGTTTACATGCAAATTGAGTTTATGATTTGATATTACATACACAAAGATAGAATAACAAATATGGTCAGTAATGCAAGGAATTGATTACTAAAGGATAAAGGTTAATTGATAAAAAAGTTTGAAGGGTACTGATTCACCCCTCCCCTCTCAGTACACACCATTCCATTATTCTAACAATTTTGACCATAACTTTTTCTTTAGAACTAACCTAAAAGATCCAAGACCATTTTAAGATACCCATTTGGTCTTTATAAAATATAAATCAAAATTATAGTGTTTTTTTTAACATCTACCTCTATATTTGACTGGTAAAAACAATACCTACATCTAATTAACCCTCTTTTACAAAGAAATTGGTTGATAGTTTGCTCCCAAACACTAAATTTTGCACTCCACTAGTTAGGCTGGGTGCAAAATAACATGAATCTGAAAACAATTCCACCAATAATGATCATTCCTTCACTTTATTACAAAACCTCATGAAATTCACCAAACTATGCCCAATACATGGTCAATATTGGGCTAGGGCATCATGACAATTGCTCCAAACATGAGATCTTCCTCTGTAACTTGTATAATATTAAAATATACACAAAAATATTCCATTCCACTGATTGACATGATTTTATAACAGTGGAATGGCTGAGAAATCATACTTTCTTCATCAAAACCTTTGAACCTAGGGTTTCAGAGCACCAATTAGTAAAAATGCTATAAATTTTTCAAAATGAAATGAAATCAAGTGAGAACTGAACCAGATGAAATATGATTCATGTGTCTATAAATCCCCATAGGTTCCTACACATTTGTAAAAGACCATACAAATCGCCGCAAGAAAGAAAATTCTAGAAATACAAGAGTAAAATTAGTTTTTATCACCTTCATATTGGGTTACGACCTCCAATATTTCCTCTGATTGATGGAGATAGTGTATTTATAATATCCTTAGCCTTCCCAATAGCTATAATAAATTTTTAAGCTCAGAACTAACAAAATGTCATTTTTTGACAAAGTTGCACTCAAGTTGCATTGACAACTTTTTGTAAAATTTGATATTGACTCCAAATGATTACAAATAGGTTCAAAGATGTCAAATAGGCCTTAATACATAATTAAATGAAATTTCAAGCATATGGACAACCTTTTTCCCCTTATGACAATTTTGACATTTTCTTGACAACTTTGCATCATGAACCCAAAAGGGTTTCCTATTACATTGAATGACTACAAATCATTACCATAAGGTCCATAGGACCTTATTTGACACAAAAAAAATCATATTTTGAAAAAAATTCCTCATGGAGGCATGAACGACATTGGGTGCCCCTACACCATACACCTAGAGAGATGAAAATTCAATTCCCATTGAATCAACAATAACAATATGATAGCTTTAGATCCCTGTAATCCACCCTCCTTGAAACATTGTAATATTTTATTTATCTTCACTTTTTTTTTCATGTGTAGGCTTGTTAAATTACATAAGATTCTTGTTATCTACATCTCTAGATATCTGCACTTAGACAATAAAAACTTCATTCACCAAAACAACTTGGTTAGTACCATTATTAGTAATGCATTCTTTACTTTTCTTCTCATACTCCCTTGGTGATCCTTGCAATATGACAATATCTGATTGAAACAAATCGATCTGCAATTCTTCATCAACAATCTTATCATCAACCTCAACAACAATATACCTTTCAACTTATTCAACTTGATCATTAGACTCAAAAAATTGAAAAAGACATGGAGATTCATCCATAACTATATCTACCTTCTCCTTTTGAACTTCTTCAATGCTTGATGTTGTCAAAGTAGTCATGGGTAAACTTACCATTTCATTGCTTACCTCATTTATTGTTTTTGTCCTTGCTTGTCTTCTTCTTCTTTGAATAATATTTTTTATATGCCATGATACCTTCTTTTTTATTGGTAAATGTTATTTTTGCATGTCAAGTTCTATTCTTTTTTTCAACTCCTCCATATCCTTTCTCATATATTTCACATCTTGCCTCAACTCTCTAATCTCTTAATCAATCTCCATTTTCTTTGCATTCTCTTTTTCCTTCTATAGACGTCCAAAAATATTAATATTTTTTTTAAATATTAATTTCCCTTTCTCTTCTAACTATTTAAATTAATTAAATAGTTTCATAGTTGGTATTTATCAATGATCAAATTCCATTCCAATGTATTTTATTTAAATACATTTACCTCACAAAATCCCCTTTTTAATAAATTAATATTTGTTAAAATCCCTCCATGTTCCTAATTCTTCTAAACTATGATTTATTCAAATCTAATTTGAATTATAATCTAAACCCTAGCTAGGAACCTATTAATCCAACCTAGAGACCTACCCTAAGCTTACCCTATTCCTACTCTACTCTCATCACCTCATTTCCTAAGCATGCTTCCCTACCTAATTGTCCCCTTAATCATACTTGAAGGGTGATTCCTAACCCTTTTAAGGCTAATGTAATGCTCACCCACATGGGGAAATTCTTTCCAAAAAGGTCACCCATTCCTCTTAAATTCTTCTTACAACTTTGTCTCCCACTTGGAATTCTTGAGCCACTAAATATCAAATGCTATCTTTGACTCAAAATTGGCCATCCCCTCAAGCCTATGTGTCCCTTATGTGGCTCTTATGTGGATGCCAAATAGATGCCACCTCATCCAAACCCTCCTCTTCTCCTCCAAAATCCTATAAATAGAGGCCTTCTCCTCTTCAGTTTTCATCTCTCATTGTGCATTGTTATTATGTTAGAATTGCTTTAGATTTTCATAGTTGTTTTCATGCTCATAGTTTTTATGCTTAAATCACTTAGAAATCACATGCTAGGCTTCAATTTGGTAAATGAATCATAGTTTCTTGCATATGCATATCATTTCATAGTTTGATCTATCATCTTGAAGAAGATTTGAGACTAGTTCTTCATACTAGCTCTTGAGTCTCTCTTCTTTCTTATCAATCTTGTATTGTATTGGGGATCCACTTGCATTTGTGTGTTTGAGAGAGCACACCCACATCCCATCCAAAAGAGAAAATCAAACAAGTTAAATAGGGTGCTTAATTGTTTTAGCCCAATCTAATGTTATTTGGTGTTCTTTTTTGCTTGCATTGCTCTTCCATATTATTTTAAATTGATTACATGTGTTAATCCACTAATGTTTTATGTTTGAGCTTGCTCCCAACAGATAGAAGATTTCACCATACACATTCTGGCATGCCCGGTGGGACCCACCTCCCTAAACCTTATCAAAATATTTTCATTCTTCTCAAAAACACATTCAAATTCACAGACAGGCGTCTCCGCTTCTACAAAGGCGGCTCCGACAGACGGGTGGCTCTGCTTGTACACAGGTGGCTTTGCCTGCAAACAGAGACACTGTCACAAAAATATCCATAACTTTTGCATACAGACTCCATTTTTGATGATTCGAAAAGCGTTGGAAATATGACTCAGATAAATTTTCATATTTGTAAGCTATTTATTTAGATTCCACTTTAAAAATTTGGTGCAAATTTTCAAAGTTACTCTTTCATTTTCAATTTCAAAAGTTCATATCTTATGCTAATGAAACCTTTTTTTTAAGTGAATTATTTATGCATATCACCTTTATTGCTTGTCAAAGATTTGGAAAAGCTCAAACTACTAACCGATTGTCTTACAACACCGCTTTCCCAAGACATAACTTCATAATATTACTCACACTTGTCTTGTAGGTTGCCTTGATTTAAATCGACCAAATGATCGTGCTTGTTAGCATTTAGTTTGATTTTTTTTGGCACATAGAATAATTATGGGATATTTTTGTCTAGTCCAAAACAAGTGTTACGAGAGTATGCTCTCTTCCCTTTTGGGAAGATCAAAAACCTAGATGCATTTGCTTTGTGTTAAACAATTAAATATTTGGGAATTAACTAAGTGTGTCTTGCGTGTTTGTGGAGAAAGTGATACTAGATAGGAGAGTATGCTCTTTTCCCCTTGTGGGAAAATCTGAAATCCAAACTCCTTTTTGTCACCAATCCAATTTTTTTTTCAAGTTAATCCTTTAGATGGGCCTGCCGATTGAGGGAAAAATCTCCCAGGAATGACCCAAGTGAGAACGAGGTGTAAGGCACACCACTCCAATTCACGTTAATAAAATTTACTCTTTGTGGTTAAAGCCTTAGGAGTCAATTGGAATTTGAGCTTATACTTGGCTCTCATCTAACTTAAGTGTGGCCTCGCAGTCTCAATCACATTTACGTGACCACTTTTTTCAAGATGCTCTATGGGGCTATACGCCTGAATCATGTTTGTGCGGACATAGAGGATATAATTGAATGGAGACACTTACTAAACACTCTAACCATAGAATCTATCTGATTCACCTCCAAATGGTGATTTATTATAGTGCAAGGGAAGGAAGAATCTCCCCCCACAATCCCCATCATATGTGTCTCAAGGTATTGTGTTGCGAAAGAGATCTTTGTAGCACGAAAACAATACCTAGAAAAAGGCAAAAACACGGGCGCCCTTTCGGGGGTGACACTGTTGTGTGAGCTGAAGGACTACCAAGCAATGGGCCTATAATATTTCATGCGAAGCCAACTCCTTAGGTAGACTTGTGCTTGAAGTGTTTGAAGAACATTGACAAATCCAAAACATGAATGGAATACCCAACAAACAAATTTGTCAATTGATTGTCTCCTACAAGGTTGCTTTGTCCCTTCCAGGATTGTTTTCAGACACGTGTCTTCAATAATTGTTAGTTATTCCCAAAATCTGAGTCAAGGTATACTTAGCATAGTCAATGCCTTTGATGTATGTTTAAAATCAGTTCTTTCCAATGAACAAATTGACCTAAAAAGTCCAAAATCAGTCAGAATCCTACATTGTCATCTCCACATCAACCCACTTCTTCATCATCCATCATACTTCTTATCTTAATCACCTCTTCCAAGTCATTTTTATTCTTCTTATACATTCTAATCATCCCATCCTAAACATTCAAAATCATCCTAATCATCCCTCTAATCCACATCAACATCCTCTTTCTAAATCCACTCTAATCATTCATCTTCCTCCAACTTAATCCAATCACCATTCTTCTAATCCAATCCACTTATCAACCTCATATCATTCTATCCAATCCTAATCTAATTCATCTTCCTCTTCATCCAAAACCAATCACACCTTAACTATTCCCTTGTCTTCAAACATCCCTCATCCATCTTTCAAAGTTCATCCATTCT
>MU223854.1:354567-399565 GCA_018584345.1 Thuja plicata
TTTTCATCTCAAATCTTAGGTTGAAAGATTTATCAAAGTGTTTCATAGACCCTCATCATTAGCAAACATCTATTTGAATCATATTGCTTTGAGAACATCAGTCTATCTCAAGTAGTTAATTCTCTTATTCATATCCTATTTTTCTTGCGATCATCAACCTATCTCCAAGTAGAAGAAGATATCATCATCCAAATTAATCCTTTGTTTGCACCATCATAGGGTCTTGTTTCACCTAGGTTTGTCTCAAATCTTTGAATCTAAATCCAAATCCAAATCAAATCAATCAAACCTTGAGGCTCTGCCCTCATATCCAATCAATCAAATCCAAATCCTTGAGGCCATGCGCTCTTAAATCAAAACAAAGTCCAATCTTGCTCCTAAGTCCTAAGTTCATATTTCATCCAGCCTCAGATCTTTCACTTCATCCACTCTTAATCTAAATCTTGATCTGCATCATATTCTAAACCAATTCCAAAACCCCTCATCTAAACATCATGAATATGGATTGGTTTCACAAAATGGTTAAGGATCATCAAGCATATATGTCAAGTCCCATCTCTCAAACTATACCTCCAAATCAACCAACCTATCAACTAAATCCATCCAACTCATACATGCCTCACAATAATCCAACTCCAAACTATTCATATCCCTCATCCCAGCCAACTTACCAAGTCAATTCTATAACTCCACATTCATCTATCATATCTCCATTCATTCTACCTCAACACACTATACCTAATCCTAATCCACCTCCCATTTCTTTCCCTTCCTCTATCATTGACAAGGGAAACCCATCTAATTATCCCTCGCCCACATATCTCCTTCATCCATCTTCCATGCCTCCATCTTCTTCCACAGTCATATCCCAAGCTCCACACTTCCACAATAACACTAACTACATCCCTAATCCAAATCCTCCATCCCCATATTATCCAACCCATTTTCCAATCCATAATCCTAATCCTCTAGTTCCCTCAATCCATCACCATAACCCCCATGTTGTTACTAGTCCACTGTCCACTCTATCCTACCTTTATCCTTCACCCCCTCCATCTTATCCCAATATACCATCTTCTATTCCTACCTACATTAACACAAATCCCCCTCCCTAATCCACCTACATCTCTCAATCCACTTCATATGCCATATCCCAATCCATCCCTCCTCCTCCATCAGTTAGTCAATCCAATTCACAAATCACCTCCATGCCTACCTACATGAACTATCTAGCCATGCCATCTCCTACGCAAGATTCTACACCATCATTCAATCATACAAGTTCATCACCCATTGCCACACCTTCATATGTGGATTTACCTATCTCCCCACCATCTACACATGCTAATCCTTCACCTCCAATATGCAAGTCTCCAAGGACCTTCACAAGAAAGCCAACAAAAAATCCATTTTTTAAAGTTGATGAGCCAATTCATATTAGTCCCCCATGTGAAGCCATTAGTGATGAGGCCTTTCCATCTCCCACACCTATCATTTCCCTTCCAACTTCCATACTTATTGATCCTCTTCCATCTCCTAACACCATTGAAGTCCCCCCATCCTCTGAGTCCATCCAATCCCCATCCCCATCTTCTCCTCCTGACATTATCCACACCCCATCCAATGAATCTCATAACTCCACCCATCTTCCCTCTATCCCAATTACAGAATCACCCATCCTTCCATCCCCTCCATTTGAAGAGTCCATCCATGCATTCCCCATCACACCATTCACACCAATCCAATCATGTCAAGATCTTGTCCAAAAGCATGTTGAAATATCCATTGATATAAATCAAGATCCTCCCATCACACTTCCTCCATCTCATATCCATTTCCATCCACTCTCCCCAATCAAGATCCTTCCATTCCAGCTACTCCATCTCAAGTTCCCACCATCCCACTTCCTTTATTACATGACCCATTATTGTCACCCACTCTACCTCATGTTCCATTGTCATGCACTCCTCCCAATCCAGATCCTATCATTCTACCTACTCCATCTCAAGATCTATCCCTCCATCCAAATCAAGATCATAACATCCCATCCCCTCCACTTCATGATCCTTTATCACCTCCAATCCAAACTTTCCCACCACCATCACTCTATCCCCTTGGTCCACTTACATTCATCCATGGTGGTCCACTTGAAGCAGAAGAAATAAATTTCATGTCCACCATTTGCACTCCTCCTAATAATGGATTCACATATGGTTCCCTAAGAGAGAAGTATCCTATCTTAGGTCGAATGCTAAAAAAATGGAATTATAAAGGCAAAGGCTTAGGCCTAAATGAGAAAGGTACACTAGAGCCCATCTCTGTCAAAATAAATCCACAATCTTGTGGTCTCGGTTGCACATCTCAAGGCCCTTCATCCCAAAATGTTGGTACAACTAATGCAAATTCCAAGCGTGCTTTCAAACCCACCATTACCTCTTCCCATCGTTCCTCCAAAAAATTTAACGCCATCCCTCCTCCTCCATCATTGCAACCCAAGACAACCTACCACATCCCTCCTTCATCCTCTAAATCCATTTTGGGCCCCTATGTCCCAAAATCCACCATTGCATATCCTCCACATACTAAATCCATTTTGGGCTCTTATATCACAAAATCTCATCCTCCATCTTATCCCACGCCCTACATTCCTGATCAGGATCAACAAAGGCACATACCCACATGCCCCATCCACCATCCTAATTCCATCACTCCATCTCATACAACTTCTCATATTCCTTCCAATACTACTCACTACAATTTGGATGCCAATTCAAAAATGCATAAAGCCAAAGATCCACAGGTTAAAGATTGCCATGTCCACTTCAAATGACATGCTCCAGCAAAGACAAATCCAATCAAGAAATGCACTAAATCCCACAGGCCGCAAAGGGCTAACAAAACAAAATAAAAAACTATGTGGATCCCAAAGAAAAAAGATGAAATACATCTGAAAGAAAAATCCACAATGGCATTCAAATTTCCTAATCCTCCAGGTCAACATTCCTCCTCTCCATCTCCTAAATCTATTTGGGGTCCTTACGTCCCAAAACTACCTACCATACTTCCTCCATCGCATCCACATCTACCATCCACTTCAAATACACTCTTTCCACACTCCTCACAACATGTGCCAATGTTGGTCCTAAAAACATCCCCCTACCACACTCACTTTACACCATTTCATCTGAACACTTCCTACTGCCATATCCCTTAACCATTAGTCATCACAACCATCTCAGCCATGCCTTTGCATAAGTCACTCATCCCAAATAAGGTTGTACCAACATCTAGTGATCACTCCGAATGGGCTCTTATTATCTTGATATTGAATAGGATGCTTGAGTCATCCCTCCATCTCCTCATTATCATTCCATCCATAAACTCCCTCCAAAAATCCCAAAAAGTCAAAAAAGGCAAAAATCCAAAAAAAAAGAAAAAAAGAAGAGAAATAAGCGTTCAATGGTGAAAACTTGGCAAACAAGTGCCTTGGACAAGTACCATGATGAAAACCTGGTAAACATGCATCATGTGTAATCCCTCCATCCAGTTACTCTTCACACTTAGGGGCAAGCTCTTCTAGCCACCACTCCATCCCTCCCTTCATCCCAGTCTTCTACCATAACTATCATGTTTTTTCCATTTTCCCTCCTCCATCCTCCTTTGGATCTTGCTAAAATAAAAAATAAAAAATAAAAATCTCAACTGTATACATGCTTTTAGACCCCTCTTGGCATCCATTTCTGCATCACCCATTTCATCCACCTATCATTTTCATTCTCCATTCCATCTGTATCTTTTCCTTCCATTTCCATTTCACTGTAATTAGCCACAATTACTTCCTCACCTTTCTTCTGAGCCATTATCCTATCATCCTTACCTATCCACCATCCCATCTTACAACCCTCTACATCCTTCAACCACCATCTTATCTTCCACCTACCTCCCTTATCGTCATATTGTACCTTATCCTAATGCCTCCTCACACATGACCTATCCTAAGTGGGGGCATTCTATTCCTTGGAGACTTTATCATATCCAAATTTCATCTCCCAGTCCTCTTCTCCCATCCACCTACCATATCCACCTTTCACCTCCCAAATCTTGTCTATCGTCACCCCTTCATTTTCTATCAATTCCATCCATCTATCTCCCATCAAATCCATCTGTCCAACCTTCATCCTCTAGTATGGGGGCATCCTTTTCCACAAATTCCTTGGATCCCAATCCACTTATTCCCTCCACCCACAATCCCACTTTCTCTATCCATCCATTCAATATTACCTATCCATCCATTTCATCCATCTATCTCACATCAAAGCCATCTTTTCATCCTTCATCCTCTAGTATGGCGGCATCCTTTTCCATAAGGTCCTTAGATCCCAATCCACTTATTCCGTCCACTCAAAATCCCACTTTCTCTATCCATCCATTCAATGTTACCTATCCATCCATTCCATCCATCTATCTCCCATCTGAGCCATCTCCCCATCTCCACCATTCCTTTGTGCTCCCTTGTCATCGGTCCCAACATCCATCTTCCAATTTCATTCTATCCTTCGTTCATTTTTCCAATCCAATTATTCTTCCTTCCTATCCAATTCAATATATTCTATTTAGGCATCCAATCCTTTCATATCAATCAAATCACTTTCTTTCTTCCAACATCCATTTATCCATTTATCCTCAAGCACACCCCATCCACCATCCATCTATCTTAGCTTTTTAGCTTGACTGGGGCAACATCATGCACATCCCCATCATCCCATCCATCATCTCAAGCCCTTGTGCATCTTATCATTAGTCTCCTGAGCATCTTCTTCATCCCATTGTAAAATTAAACAAATTGCAAAAATCCAAAAAATTCAAAAATCGCAAAAAATTAAAAAAATTAAAAAATCGCAAAAATTCCAAAAAAATCAAATATTCTCAAAAATCTTGCAATAGTCCTTGTTTATTTCTGCATCACTCAGTTTTTCACTTTTCAGTGACGTTTTGACACTTATGACTACAATCATGTTTTTAAACAAATCAGTTTTGTGACTGACTATCCTTGCTCCTCATCCTGTTCACAGCTTTTGCCAGCGAATCTCTCTTAATCACATCAAATCCAATCTTTGCCTGTCAGGATGCATCCTTCCAGCGTCGGCTTATCAAATCCTTCATCACACCAATCCTATTCATGGCAAGAACTTTGGACTGAATGACTGCTTGGTCATGAGGCTGTCTTTATTGGTTTTATCTTTTTGTGTCAATTTAAACCTACTCACCACTACCTCGATCTTCTATATCTTGGTGCGTTGTGACTGGTGGCTACTGATACATGCATTTTTTGCAGTGTGCTTTTGTTTGAGCATCTAGTCCACACAAAGGAATGTTGTCATTTGTGTTTTCTAACACCTGATGCATACCTCCTCTTGCAATATCAAAATTGGATGTGCTCTCCATATTTTTTACACAAATGGATCCCCAAAGCTCGTTAGCTGCATATAATTTCATCCTTGCATTTGCATTCTTAGTTTCATTTCAGAAGGCTTCTATTTATTTCCTTCTCTCCCTTCCTCCTTCCTGTTGCATCCTTTTTCGAGCAAATCCCACAACATTGTATTTGTTGCATTCTTTTCTCGAGGGGGCGCAACTCTATACCATCATCGCTTTGGCACGACTCCTAGAAACCGTCTTCCTCTGGGGCAACTTATTTTCTTGTCTTTGACACAATGTCACTTGTGACGCCACATCAAAGAGGGGCAAAATGTAGACGTCCAAAAATATTAATATTATTATTAATATTAATTTCCCTTTCTCTTCTAACTATTTAAATTAATTAAATAGTTTCATAGTTGGTATTTATCAATGATCAAATACTATTCCAATATATTTTATTTAAATACATTTACCTCACAAAATCTCCTTTTTAATAAATTTATATTTATTAAAATCCCTCCATATTCCTAATTCTTCTAAACTATGATTTATTCAAATCTAATTTGAATTATAATCTAAACCCTAGCTAGGAACCTATTAATCCAACCTAGAGACCTACCCTAAGCCTACCCTATTCCTACTCTACTCCCATCACCTCATTTCCTAAGCATGCTTCCCTACCTAACTTTCCCCTTAATCATACTTAAAGGGTTATTCCTAACCTTTTTAAGGCTAATGGAATGCTCAGCCACATGGGGAAATTCTCTCCAAAAAGGTCACCCATTCCTCTTAAATTCTTCTTACAACTTTGTCTCCCACTTGGAATTCTTGAGCCACTAAATATTAAATGCTATCCTTGACTCAAAATTGGCCATCCCCTCAAGCCTATATGTCCCTTATGTGGCTCTTATGTGGATGCCACATAGATGCCACCTCATCCAAGCCCTCCTCTTCTCCTCCAAAATCCTATAAATAGAGGCCTTATCCTCTTCATTTTTCATCTCTCATTGTGCATTGTTATTATGCTAGAATTGCTTTAGATTTTCATAGTTGTTTTCATGTTCATAGTTTTTATGCTTAAATCACTTAGAAATCACATGTTAGGCTTCAATTTGGTAAATGAATCATAGTTTCTTGCATATGCATATCATTTCATAGTTTGATCTATCATCTTGAAGAAGACTTGAGACTAGTTCTTCATACTATCTCTTGAGTCTCTCGTCTTTCTTATCAATTTTGTATTGTATTGGGGATCCACTTGCATCTGTGTGTTTGAGAGAGCACACCCACATCCCATCCAAAAGAGAAAAGCAAACAAGCCTCTTGGGTGCAACTTGTTTTTAGCTCTATCCGATGATATGAGGATACTTTACTTTGTTTTACTTGCTTTTATCTCACTTTGAATTTAGATGCTAACCCTCTAATGGTTCCTTTTTTGTGAGTGATTGCAGGTTGACATTTTCCTCATACTACACCTTCTTTCTCTCTTTTTCCTCTCTTTTATTTTATTTTATTTTCTTGTTTCTTCTTTGATGAACCCTCACCCTGCAAGTACCTATTCAAAAAATCCATTTCTAGTCCTTCTTTCAATCAAGTATTTCTTCACCTTGCTTCTCCTTGTCTTTGTGACACCTCACCTAGGTCTCCTCTCTTCTTCACCACCTACTCATTTGGAATCCAGATTCTCTCCTCAACCTGTGACAAGACAACACACACACAAAAAACTTCCAACTTACTTTTCTTAGACCTTCTGAGATTTGATACCAATTGATGTAGAGGAAGGGTTTAAATCAACAATAATGATGCATATTTCACAATAATGGGCTAATAAATCCCTTGCAACCCAAATAATCACCCATGTAGAACATTCCCTCAAGATAACTTCATTTTCCAAAGTGACCTTACAAGATTAAAATTCTATCTCATCAGACCAATAAAAGAAAGTGGATTCATATCAACTTAGTTTATTACCATCCCCATACTTTGTTTATGCAAGTACAAGTTTTTTTCCATAATAGACACTACACCTCAATAGGCCAAAGTCACCAACTTTGGTTCAAGACTTCAAAATAGTTGACTAGATCTTGGAAACATGTTAGAACAAGTAAATGAAACATGTTAGAACAAGTAAATGAAATATGTATGGAAAATCATTACACTCCAAAACTTCTAGTTATTCCAACTGCTATGTTGACCACACAATTAGGCCTAGAATCTAGTAGCCCTACAAACAGTCAATTTTAATCATAACTTTTGAACCAATATGTTAGGATTAAGTAATAGTGAGAGGTGGGTGAATCAGTATTACAACACTTTAAATTAAACTTAAACCAATTCCAAATAAACCATATGATTGATGAAATGAAAAGAACATAAGAAAATAACACACAACTCACTACACCATGATTTTTTGTCGAGGAAGCCCTGGCCAAGGGAAAACCCTGGTGGGGATGGTACCCATAACCATGCACTAAAGTATAATGTCCCTGTTAGGAGACCTATCCTGTTAGGAGCTCAATATTACATAGTACATTTCCTTGTTAAAGGAATAAAAACCCTATTAAAGGTATACAACACCCTGTTAGGGGTAAACTGAGCTTACATCTCTTACAATCAATACTCCAAAAAGTACTCTTCATAAATGAACAAAAACAAGCATCTCCAATGCTTAGATAGTTCCAATTGTAGTTCACAATGATCTATGTCAACCTTTGATCTCTCATCTACCATCAGACATCTCATTCACATACATATCCATCCATATCCATACATACATCTTACTTCTTCTCTTTACAAAATGTTCTCCATATATATATATATATATATTTCATCATCTAGTCGGATCTCTAATACATTATATTCCAGTCAGCTCTCTATAGCAAAATAGAATTAATAATGCAAAGAGTAAATATAAAGTCGAAACTCTTACATAACCAAAATATATTTTATCCATAATCAAAATCCAACTTAGCATGCTAGGAGTCCACGTCATACTCCCTTAATCCTCACAACTGTTCAACTGCTTTGTTTCTTTGTTATGTTGTCTGCGCATGTCTTCAAATATCTATAACTCTCTATAATCATCACCAAAACCAAATTGATCTTAGGTGTAGGTCATGCATACTCCATAGTAACTTCCTCTAAGTTCTCTCATCATTGAACATCATACTCGATCTTCAATGTCCAAAACAATACTTTAATACTCTGTAAATCTATTTTTGTACTTATTCGATTCTAAAACTGAATCATCAAAATTATACTTATCTTGATCATATTGTCAGATATTGCCATAAATGACAACCATTAAGTGTCTTATAACATACCAAAAAAATCACTTGCTAATAATCTCTCCCTTTGGCATTGATGGAAACACTTATCGAAAAAGGAATAAGTGTTCAAACACAAAACTGTCTCTTCTCTTTTTCTCTTCTCTTCTCTTTTACTCATTTTTCTTCTCTCTGTAACATAAGAAAAAGAAATGATGAAAAAAATGTGGGATAAGATGGATGTTGTTACATTTTAAATTAGAATTTTTATTGAAATGTGAGGGGAAGATAAGATGTTCCTTTTAACCACAAATACACAAAGGAAGGATCCAAGCTGATTAACCCCAAAGGAAGGATCAATGCATAAATGAATCAATCGATTGGAAATAAGAATAAAGAAGAAGATCTTAAATTCTATTTTACAGAAAATAATGTGTGATAGGTTTAGATAAATAATAAATTTAATTGAAATGAATAGAGAAAATTACTAACCTTGAAATGTTAATGATCTGAAGAATGTTGTTTTTGGGGGTCTGCACTGAGTTTCTAGAAAATCTGCAACCATATCTGAAATAGAAATGCATAGATGAACAAAGCCCATAAATCTTTTTCTGATCTGACATAGTTCTGATTTTGATCCTCAAGTCAATGCCACCATTGACCCAGAATTTCTAATTTTGACCTAGGGAAGAATCGACCTCAAAAGTCTCTAACAGAAAATCTGTTTCTAGATCCCAATCGTTTGCCGAAAAGGGTATCCAAATCTACACTCCGATCCGTTGTTCCTAACCTGTATCTGCAAGAAAAATATATTTTTTTTATTGGGGGGAGGGGTTTGCCTTGGTCAAACCCTGGTTTTGGAATTAACCTTAAAATATAATTGAAATTGCATAAGTAAAAAAGCAAATAAATGAATTCACCTTGCTTGTATGGAAACCTTTGTGGCTGATTTGAATCTGTGGATCCACAAGTATGTATGCACCAAATGGATATAGAATGTAAAATGTAGGATGTCTCAAATCAATTGCTTGTAGATCTTCAACATGTTATGCCCTGCATCCCCGTCCCTACATTTTGTGTTCAAAATGTTGTGTCCCCCCTTTTTGCTTTTGTTTTGTTTCTGCTTGTGGTTTTGCCTTGTCTTTTTTCTTTCTTTTGCTTTCTTTCTCTGGGTTTTTCCTTCCCTGGAGTGGAGTGTTGTTTTGTTTGGTTTTCTCCTCCGGGACTCCAGTCTCGGAGGTTGTCTTTTGTTGGAGGCCGGATCCTGGACTCCGGGATTCTTCGCTATGATGTTCTTAAGAATGTCATCACGAGGAATCCCCGGGCCTGGAGTCCGGAGGTTTTGCTCGTCTGGGAACTATCGGAAGGAGGAGGATTACTTTTACCGTGGGTATAAATAAAACTTATCTGTCACTTTCACACTTACCGCTATTAAAAGCTTCAAGCACTTAGAGCAAATCAAAGAGTGATTTCAAAGCAATTGATAGAGTATTTGCAGAGAGTTTGTGATAATCAAAGCTTAACACCTTCCGTTGTTCTCAGGCAAGTGCAAGTGCTTCGTGGTGGCGATTATGGCAGCTTGACGACTCGAGTTGTTTCAGAGTTCCCTCAGTAATCCTTCCTTTTCCTCCACCTTCCGCGTTCTCAGGTTGGTGTTTCTTCTTCCCTCCTCTCTATTTTCTCTTTCGCTTTCTGGTTTTTCTGTGGGTTTGCTTGGTTTTTTGTTTGTTTCATTTTGCTTTGTTTCTCTGTCGTCTGGTTTGTTCTATCATCTTTTGGTTCTGCCGCCCGTTGGTGGGTCGGCTCTGCCAGAGGGTTGTCTGCCCTCTGTGCAGAAGTTTTTTTCTGTAAATGGTGTAAATAGTGTAAATAGTCCGTCTGTTAATAATGTAAATGGTTGTATATATGCGTTTGGCTTTGTCTGGTTTTCCCACGGGCATCATCCCGGGATATATATTCATGTATATATGTGCATATCTGTAGATAATCCTCTGTATATATCTCCTCATTTCCATGTATATATCCCTCAGCTTTGTGTATATCCTTCCAGGTGGCTCCCCAAGCTCTCTAAATCCTTAAACAGATACTTTTCGACCGACTTCACCCACTTATGGCTTCTGTGGGAAGGAGAATCAAACAAGATCTGGGTCGAAAGTGAACCCCGGATGAAGCAGGCCCTTACCGAGATTGGAAGGGTCAATGAATTCCTTTTCTCTGAGACTTCTCTGGGGGTGTACCGACCTCTTGAAATCTTAACATTAGATTTCATCCCCGGAGAGGATCCCGTCGTGCTACAAAGAGCACAGGACTTAGAAGAAAAGGTGAGAGTTGAAGTTAACTCTCAAGGTGCTACAAAAACCCTTGCCACACTCTTGTCTAGCACTTGGTGCCGAGTGCACTACCAAAAATATTCAGAGCTTGAGTGTGAGCCATGTCTCTCGATCGCTAACCGGAAACTTAATACCTTTCAGAATAAACATACAATTGATTCCCCGGGACCCAGTACTACTACGGGATGCGTCCCTTTGGTGCCATCCCCCCGGGAATCCCAAGTCCAAACACCTCCGGAAGAAAATTCTACGCTTACACTGGCGGTCTGGGAGAAAATCCCCAAGTCTCCCAGCGATAATCCAAAGAAAACTCCTCCCCAGCCCAAGATTACAAACAATGACTTGTGGACCCTTAAGTTTGACGGGTCCCAATCCAAACAAGGCTGTGGGGTTGGGGTAGAATTAATCAACCCATGGGGGAAGTCCTTCCTCGCGTCCTACAGGCTGTAATTTAACTGTATGAACAATGTAACAGAGTACGAGGCTTTGGTCCTGGGACTCCTATTTGCTTTAAGAAAAGGAATCACCTGCCTCTGGGCTCTGGGTGATTCAGAGTTGGTTGTCAAACAAGTCTAGAGTCAATACACATGTCACGATAAAAGGCTGGCCGCATACCGCAACCGGGCTTGGAGCCTTATCGAAGATTTTGATGCCTTTGGCATTGATCTTATTCCCCGACGATGGAACTGTCCCGGATGCCCTCGCCGTCTTTGCCAGTAAACTTGAGCTGATGGCCGGCTCACGACTCCAGAGATTTTCAGTTGAGATGGTCCCCACCCCTTCCATCCCAGATAATGTCACCCAATTTCAAATTTTTGAGGATGATCAACATATCTTGGCCTTCATAGCGAACGTTGGTGTCTTTGAGGATCAGATAGTGGAAGAACGAGATCATGATGATACTGGGCAGGGTGATGAAGACGATGGGATCATGGACTTGCCCACTAACACCATTCCAAAAGGGATGGTTGCACTGGAACGGATCTTCGACTCGGACCCTCGGGCCCGTGAGAAGGCGTCATCCTCCTCTGAGGGAGGAAAGTTTGAAAAGGTTAACATCGGCCAGCCCGGTGAAGAGAAGATCATCCACATCGGTACCTCCTGCTCCCCTGAGGAAAAGGAGAAGATTCTCGCGGTTCTCCAAGAATACATCGACGTAATTGCCTAGAGTTATGAAGACTTAAAGACATATGATACATCCATCATGACCCATACTATTCCTCTGAAACCTGACGCTAAACCTTTTCGGCAAAAGCAAAGACCGGTCAACCCCCTGATAGAGCCTCTGATTCGCCAAGAGGTAGAAAAATTGCTGTCAGCCCGAATAATCTTCTCAATTTGACAGACTACATGGGTTGCCAACCTGGTCCCTGGTAGGAAGAAGAACGGTGAGATCCGCCTTTGTGTGGATTTCCAAAATCTGAACAAGGCCTCCAAGAAAGATAACCACTCTCTCCCCTCGTTGGATGAGGTGTTGCAGATAGTAAATAGATCCCAGATGATGTCTTTCTTAGACGGGTATTCAGGATACAACCAGGTCATGGTCAAGTATGAGGACAGAGAGAAAATAGCGTTTACCACCAAGTGGGGAACGTTTGTGTACAGAAGAATGCCCTTTGGTTTGATCAACGCGGGGGCTACATTTCAAAAGGCCATGGAAATTGCGTTTGAGGGCCTTGTAAATCAATGCATAATCATCTACACAGATGATTTGACCGTCTTTTCTCGGGACAGGCGTGATCACGCCACCCACCTCGCTCATATCTATGAGAGATGTCGCCGGTATAGAATATCCCTCAACCCCAAGAAGTGCATATTCGGGGTCACCGAGGGGAAGCTACTTGGGCATATTGTCTCTGAGAAGGGTATATCCATAGACCCTGATAGAGTCGAAGCATTGCTGAACTTACAGATGCCTGGTAGCAAGAAAGAAATGCGATCCTTCTTCGGAAAAATCAACTTTGTGCGACGATTTATTACGGGATTCGCAAAAATAGTTAAACCACTCAACGAGATGATGAAGAAAGATACCAAGATTGAGTGGAGTACTGAGGCAAAGTGGGTGTTCACCCAGATCAAACAGACAATAACGGAAGCACCTGTCCTGGCCAGTCCAGGCTATTCCCTTCCGTTCTATATTTACTCATTTGCTTCGCCACATTCTGCTGCGGTAGTGTTGACCCAAAAGGTTGAAGGGGAGGAACGACCAATAGCTTTCATGAGCTCCCCCTTTAAGAATGCCGAAGTCCGGTATTCACCACTAGAAAAATAGGCCTTTGCTTTAGTTCGCGCCATGAAGAAATTTTGGCATTATATTCTCCGGAGCAAAGTCTATGCTATCATTCTGGACCAGGCTGTCAAATCCCTGCTGATGCAGAGTGAGTTGGGCAAGAGACGGG
This sequence comes from Thuja plicata, assembly GCA_018584345.1. Lineage (NCBI taxonomy): Eukaryota > Viridiplantae > Streptophyta > Pinopsida > Cupressales > Cupressaceae > Thuja > Thuja plicata. The sequence continues at coordinate 367,984 of MU223854.1, forward strand.
GGAAATGGATGGCCATCCTCTAGGAATGTGATTTAGAAATGCAGCCCATGAAGATAGTCTGAGGCCGGGGACTAAGTCGAGCAATGGCAGAAGAGACTCCCCGCATAGAATGCCAAACTTACATGGTGGAGTCCGTTATTCAAGATCTGTGGTACGCCGATTTGGTATACTTGCTATTAAACAACAAATGCCCGGAGGGACTACCTCCCCATAAACGTCGCGCTCTACGGATGAAAAGCGCCCACTTCATGATCAAAAATTTTGCGCTTTACCAAAGAAATTATGAGGGAATGTACCTCTAGTGCATCGAAAGAGACCAAGCTGTGAAAGTAATTGATGAATTCCACGGACAGTTTGGAACCAGGCATGGCTCAGCCGATGCCACTGCCCATCAGATCCTTCGGGTCGGATACTATTGGCCCTGTATATTCAAAGATGTTTACGCTCATGTTAGGAAATGCCATACTTGTCAAACTGCAGCGCATCGTGAGCGTAACCCAGCCATGCCTCTGTAACCAGTCTATGAAGCTAGACCATTTGCCTAGTGGGCATTTGACTTCATTGGGGAAATTAACCACAACTCGTCTGCCAACCACCGATATATTCTAACTGCTACTAATTACTGCACTCGGTGGTCTGAAGCTATACCTTACAAAAATAACATGGCAGACATAGTTATCAAATTCCTGGAAGAAAATATCGTCACAAGGTTTGGAATGCCCTTCGCTTTAGTATGTGACAATGGTCCGGCATTTTCTTCGGCGCAGTTACTCGAATGGACCTACAATCAGAGGATCACTTTGAAGTTCTCCAACAACTATTACCCCCAAGGAAATAGTGTTGCTGAATCAACAAACAAAAATCTGCTCGAGGTGATCAAACATCTGTTAGAACAAAATCCCCAGGATTGGCGCCAAAAGTTGAAATTCACCCTCTGGGCGGATTGCATTCGCGTCAAGGCCACCCTGGGAACATCCCCATTCCACCTGGTTTATGGTCAGAACCCTGTATTCCCAGTCAACTTACAGATCCTAGTTTTACAGTTTATGCAGGAATTTAGCAACAAGGACAACATTGTAGAGGTTCGACTTTTGAATCTGGTGCGAATGGAAGAACAGTGAGACGCAGCGCTTGAACATTTCGCACGTCATTAAGCAGTGGTAAAATGATGGTTTGACAAGAGAGCCCAATACAAGGCTTTTCAGATCTCAGATCTAGTCCTGTTGTGGGACAAGGCCCGGGAGAAGAAAGGAAAGCACACCAAGTTTCAACGGCTCTGGCTCGGACCATACTTGATCTCAGAAATCTGCGGGGCAAATACTTACCGCCTTAACACACTGACTGGGGAACCTGTCACATTGCCCGTTAATGGACAGTTTCTCAAACACTACTTTGACTAGGGTAAGTTTGTCCAAAGTTGTATTATATGTAAAGTCTGTCGCTTGTAAATATCTCTTCTGAGTGCCTCGTTGCAAAGTACCCTGCCTTGTAAGTAGTCTTTTTTTGTTGTTTTTGTTTCATTTTTGGTTTTCTTTCGATCCTGGCATTTTGTTCTATCTTGCAGAAATTGGAATGCTTCGCATAACTTTGGCCCCTGGTGCAATGTCTACGACATGGTGAACTTTAGAATCTGTCTTTAGCACAATGGAATCAGCCCGGCCTTCGAGGTTGTTTTACGGGTTATGGCACATTTTGAGCAATCTCCATTGGGTGTTTTCTCTGGGAGTCTGGTAATCAGTGAACACAAATGATATAAGGAACAAGTAATCAGACACACCAGGGATAGATCGGTCGTACTGATTGTTGACCCACGTCTGAAAATCTAACAAATTTCTTCCCGGGTCTAGAGTTTTATCCTCTCTTCAAACATCTAAATATAGGTGGATAGGTGAAAGAAGTACCGCCATTAAAATTAGCTAAGCTTAAGCTTAATGGTGAAATAAGTACCGCCTTCCCCACCTAGAAATAAAATAAATAACAAGAGGAAAAGCGGGACGGAACTCCGGTCTCCGGGGGAAGCGAGCGAATTGATGACTGGTTCGATGTAATTAGTGCCTCTTCTTTGTTCCTTCCAGAGGTCATCAGCTTGATTTCCTTCCAAAGCACACACGACACCACTGATGAAGGGCTACAGACTAACTCCTGTGTGGTTGGGTTCCCTCAGATATGTTGCTCTTTACCTGCCAGACGCTTCGGGAGGCGGCTTGTTCCAGTTGTGCTAACCAGAGATTCTATGGTTCTCAAATGCGCTAAGGCATTTGTCCCAGATAGTCGCCATTTGTTATGCCCTGCATCCCCGTCCCTACATTTTGTGTGCAAAATGTTGGGTCCCCCCTTTTTGCTTTTGTTTTGTTTCTGCTTGTGGTTTTGCCTTGTCTTTTTTCTTTTTTTTGCTTTCTTTCTCTGGGGTTTTCCTTCCCCGGAGTGGCGTGTTGTTTTGTTTGGTTTTCTCCTCCGGGAATCTGGTCCTGGAGGTTGTCTTTTGTTGGAGGCCAGATCCTGGACTCCGAGATTCTTTGCTATGATGTTCTTAAGAATGTCAACACGAGGAATCCTCGGGCCCAGAGTCTGGAGGTTTTGCTCGTCTGGGAACTGTCAGAAGGAGGAGGATTACTTTTACCGTGGGTATAAATAGAACTTATCTGTCACTTTCACACTTATCGCGATTAAAACCTTCAAGCACTTAGACAAAATCAAAGTGCGATTTCAAAGCAATTAACAGAGCATTTGCAAAGAGTTTGTGATAATCAAAGCTTAACACCTTCTATTATTCTCAGGCAAGTGCAAGTGCTTCATGGTGGTGATTGTGGCAGCTTGATGACTTGAGTTGTTGTAGAGTTCCCTCGGTAATCCTTCCTTTTCCTCTGCCTTCCGCATTCTTAGGTTGGTGTTTCTGATTCCCTCCTCTCTTTTTTTGCTTCCGCTTTCTGGTTTTTCTTTGGGTTTGCTTGGTTTTTTGTTTGTTTCATTTTGTTTCATTTCTTTGTCGTCTGGTTCGTTCTATCATCTTTTGGTTCTGCCGCCCGTTGGTGGGTCAGCTCTGCCAGAGGGTAGTCTTCCCTTTGTGCAGAAGTTGTTTTCTGTAAATGGTGTAAATAGTCTGTCTATTAATAATGTAAATGGTTGTATATATGCGTTTGGCTTTGTCTGGTTTTCCTGTGGGTGTCGTCCCAGGATGTATATTCATGTATATATGTGTATATCTATAAATAACCCTCTATATATATCTCTTCATTTCCATATATATCCCTCAGCTTCGTGTATATCCTTTCGGTGGCTCCCCAAGCTGGCCGAGTCACCTCTACTTCTGGTTTTCTTCCTTCGAACTCGCTTCGAGGTAGAAAACCACCTATTTGAAACTCATAGTTTCAAACAGGTAGTTTTCTCTCTCCTCCATTAAGTTTGTCAGGGCCTCATTTACGTCCCATGCACGCAATCAATTCCAGCCAAGTGGCTTTCTCTTTTCGCGCATTCAGATAGTTGGCTCCGCCGTCATCGCCATCGCATCCATTTAATGTCAATGCACGTGACATCCACGTGGGCTTGACAACTTGCCTTTTTCATACATCCTTGCTAACGGTCATTTCTCTGGGCCTCAGGCCTCTTACCACCATCCACCCGGTGTCCTTACCAAGTGTAATAAAATCCCTGGACCTGGATGTGTAATGAAGATTGAGTTTACAATATGCTTTTCTTTTCGGTTACTTATGCATGATACTAACTTTTCAGGAAAAGCAAGCATCGTGGTGGTAAGATCTCCAGATCCCGGAGTAAATATTCGATTTTGATAAAAATATTCTGATGGTCACTTTGCCTTGCAGGTTCTCGGACTTTATCTTTCTAACATGTCTGAAGCATCAGCGTCATCCCCGCTCGGAAGTCTAGAACTTCCCACAGCTACCACCAGGGCAGCTATAAAATCTAAGATGGAAAGGGCCCTGGAGAAACTGCCCCTCACCATGAAGTTCGTGCAGAACAACGTCATCACGGGCTCAAAGATTGAGTCCAAGGTTAAACTTATAACCGACACCAGCGTCGGAACCTGGGCAGAGATGCAAGCCTTGGTAAAAGTAATGCACATCCAGCGACAAGCTAGGGATCAATTAGCGATCAACGTCGGAGGTTCTGGGATCCTCCGGGCAGCTTGCTTCCCGTGCTCCGTGCAATCTCTAGAACTTATATTAACACTGGCTGCCAACTACAACTCTTCTATCCGGGCCGTTATGCTTGCGGCCACAGAACCTACGGGATACCCCACTCCTCTGGTATCCCTCGACCGAGACACATTCCGGGTAGGATTAGGAATCCCGCAATTTGACAGAGCCATAATGGTTACAAGGGCTGATGCTTTGGACCAGTTTACTCAACTGGAGGATGCTGCCTGGGTGTACATGAATAACCACTGGCTTAAGGCCCTGAAGAGGGACCCAAAGAGGATGAAGATAGAAATCCCCTGCTCTAAATTCAAGGAGAGCATCCAAATGGGGATAATAGCATTAGCCCGGGTATTTGGGCAGCCCTTCGCCCAGGAGTTTGCACCATAGATGTACTATTTCCTTCTTGACATCTCCACTGAGGGAGAATTCTTCGACTGGGCTGCAATAATCTTTAATCATGTCGACTCCCAGTTCCTCCAAGTGGACAGAAGAAAGAAGTTCTATATGTCTTCTTACATTTTCTGGGCCCTGACCCAGTAGAGGCCCCACTCCAATGACCTACTTACAGATGGCATGCTCAGGGTTGGCCCGGGACAAAAAGCACCATGGGACCATTTCCCACAAATTCAATGGGAGGCTAGCTTCCCCAGTTTCTGTCGAGTAAATGATGTGTTCGTTTACTACCATCTGCTCACGCCCACCCGGGATGCCGGATATTTCCTGTCCACTGAGGCGATGAAGTTAGTCAGTAGTTATGGGCACTACTATATTCAGTTCTAGCAGCATACATACATTAGGGTCACCAGCTTCTCTGGGAAACCCTACTTGTTGCCCAGGCATTGTCGGGATAAGATCGTGCTGTTGGAATATTGTCGGCAAATGATGGAGTTGCACGCCTTCTTTGCCCTCAAGAAGGTCCCCAACGTCTCATTCCCAATCACCTGTGGGAACTACACCTGTAGTCTGGCCGCTGCAAAAGAGGTAGACAATAAGCTGAAAAGTTATAACTTGTAAGAATTCTATCTAATGCGGAAGAACTTTGATCCGCATGGGAAAATAGCAACGACAATACCCTCGGCTTCGGAGCCCCATCAAATACATATGGAGGACTTTTGGGCTGATTGCCAGGATGATATGGATGTGCGGAACTGGCACTATATAAGAATGACAGCCGGAATGATGCAGGAACTAAAGCTCCAGAGATTCTCTCCGGGCTTCTCTGACGCTGCCCCCACCATAAATCCCTAGTACAAAGAAAAGGGGATCGATAAAATGGCATTGCCAGCAATGGATTGGGCCACCTAGGAGAGGCCCACGATTGAAGACTTCACTCGGGAGGTGGTCGAGCGAAGTTACGCCTATTTCAAGAAGGTGTGCCCTGCGAGTATGTGCCAAGCTCCCCGACTGGCGCCAAAATTAGCACCACAGCCGGAACCCAAATTGACCCCGGGGGCCAGGACTTCTTCGCAGGGGGAAGATAAGGGAAAAAGAATAGACATGGCCCCTCCTGCGCAAGAAGTCCCTATACAGGAGTAGATCAAGCAATCTGTGGCAGCCTCCTAGCAGATGAGGGAGCAGTTAATAATGAGGCTGGCCACTCCCCCGCTCATGGCTGGACCAATTCATCCCCCTTCCTCCCCATCACTGGCAGCCCTAATGGTGAAGGCAACGGGGGTAGATCCTATGGAGGCGGCAGCAATAGCCGATGCGGGGCCACCTTTGGTTACCCGGAGGAAGAGGAAGCACATCAAGCAGGTTAAGGCAGAACCAGTGCCAGCACCGAGGACATCCCTCCCTCAAGAAGTAGAGATCCTTTCTTCCAGTTCCCCGGAACTGGAGAAAGCAACAGAGCCTGCGGAGGTCCCGGCTAGTCCCCCTCCGGAAAAGGAATTTGATGTATTCTCAGCCGATGAGTTTGGAAACATACAGGGGGATGATACATAAGAAAGAATAGAACCCCCAGGGACAGAGCAGGAAGCTGCAGAACAAAAAGCCACAGGGCAAGAGTAGCAAGAAGAAAAGGAGCCAGAACTGGAAATAATCTCTAGGGCTCAAGAAATGCAAGGTCCGGGAGTGGACCAACAAAAACCAAGCGAACAAATGGCATCCGCTGGGGAAACCGGACATTCGAGAATAACTGTAACCCCAGCCGCCAAGTTCCAAGGGCCACTCCCGGGATCCACCTTCGGGCAGGTGATCACAGCGGCCCAAACTTTAAATCTTGGCCCGATACCTCCCCTACTGCCGACAGAAGAAGTTCTGACAGAAGAAGAAGAACAAGGAGGAGAGCAGCTCGAAGAAGGAATCCCCGAGGAAGCCTACCAAGGTCCAGACCCAGCAATAGACATACAGGACCAGGTTGAGGAGATAGAGATTGAAAAGAATGTTGCTGAGGAAGAAGTTTTGGCAGGAGGAGGAACGGATGATGCCCATGCCACCGAGGAATCTCAGCCACAAAACACCGGGGAAGAATCAAGGGAACAAAATCTGGCAGGAAGGCCACCCCTCCCCCTCCATGGCTGGTAGAAAGTAGGAAAAGAAAGACTCAGTCTGCCCCTGTGATTCCTCTCTCCTTAGCGGAAATGATGGCCCAAGCCGAGGCCCCGCCAAAGGCGAAGAAATCCCAGACAGTTCATACTCTTCGAACTGGGCCGGGCGGGGAAATAGTTATTGTTGTGGCAATGCCTCCCCCAGACGCCGATGAAGCAACCGCAGATTCCGCAGACTACAATGTTGCAGAGGTATCCCTAGGCAAAAGGGGAAAACAAGGTGAAGTAGATTTGCTAAAAGAAGCAGCAAGGGCAGTGGAGGCCCGATATGAAAAGAAGGCCCAGAGGCTCAAAGTAGAGAAGGAAAAGAATGCAAACCTTGTAGGGTTGCTTACTGAGCTAGCCCGACCCCTTAATGCTGCTCCTCCGGAGACCTCCACATCAGAAGAATTATCGTAGAGCGACATAGACTCGCTGCGAGTAATGAAAAAGAAGGCCCAAGTAGTAGACGAATGGGTCGCCCTGCAGATAGGAAACACCTGACATTTTCTGGCATCCACTCTCCTAGACTTGTATACGGCCTGGCAAGTCATTCATCAGGCAGAAACACTCATTAAGCAGTGGGAGAGTGATGCCAAAAATTACCAAGCGTGGAAGATAGAGCTCGAAGAGCTTCTCACCTTGGGAGAAGATATAATTTCTAAATCCAGAATTCTGGGTGAGGATTCATTTGATTTCGTAAGAACTCAACACTCCAGACTGGACCTCACATTGGAGGTAACCAGGCAACTGGTAGAGTTCTTGCAAGAGAAGGTAAACATCGTAAAGTATTCTTCTAATTTATACAAGTCTTTTGTAATAAAGGCTTCCGGGGCTGATCCCCTTAGTACAGATACGTATACCCCCGAAGACTCAGTCTTGGAGAGTTTTGATGAGATAATGACATCCCGGTATCAATCCTCAGAGGGGATAGATGGGGCCCAAATGGCCAAATTAACTGGCATAATACTTAAGGGTCATGACGCGGCAAGGAGGGCCGATGAATTTAAAGAAAATATTCCAGACCTGGGGGAACAAGTTGAAGTGGCCAAGCATAGAAGGGCCAGCCTAAAAGATATAGATGAAGATGGCATTTTCTGCCTCCTCCAGGCCTTCAACAATAACAAGCAACCTTGAGCTTTCTCCGGAGGCCGGGGAAAAACTCACATTGAGTATTTTTTTATTCTTTCTTTGGGACGAAAGTCCCCGGATCCCGGATCCAAAATTTTGTATTCTTTAAAGAGATCTGTGTCCCGGTCCCTGAGGCTGACTGGTCATTTTCAGAGGTGGTTAATAAAGACTGTCAGAAGGTAGGTGGGCACATCAAGGGGCGTTGGCTTGGCAGTTGGTTTTTTGACAAGGTGGTCTTCTCGAGGCACCGCTCAAGGGTACACCTAGCGCATTGGAGATAGGGCATCGCATTTCCCATTTATGAGGCATGTAGCCTCGATCCCCGGGGGACCTACTTTCTTCTTTATCCTCTCTGGATCTCTTCTCAAGACCGATTCTTTCACTGCATATTCTTGTCTTATTCTTCTAACATGACAGACCTATTCCATCTCTAGGTCTTTTGTAGGGTGACACAGGTAGTACCAGCCACCGGATATTGTATTTTATTGGAACATAATGTAAATAGGGTTAGGGTTAGAGAGTTGTATAAATTGGCAAATTGGCCCATTTCCAAGGGTCGGCAAAATTGATGATTTTGTTATCCATAGTAATAGTAAAGTGACTTCTCGTTTTCAAGTTGCAGAGCTCAATGCTCCATTATTCTGTTCTCAATAGTTAGATGCTCCCTTGGAGCCGCCATTGTATCACGCACCAGTGCTTGCTAGAAGGAACATTAATAAAGAAGGAAGAGTTCTTGGCAATGACGTTATTGGCATTCTTGCTTCTGAGTTAATGGTATTTCATGTTCTGATATTCTTTATGTCTTCTACTCTGGTATGTTAAAGTAGATTAACGACCTCTTTATTCCCGCTACTGATAAAATGCTAGCTGATGGTTATGTATTTCTTTGGTATTTAGTGTAGTTTACCAGAGTATTATTGATGTTTCGGACATTTTAACATGACTGTAGTTAGATGAAATGCTTCTAACCCTGCAGGATCTTTTTCGCTTTATTTGCTAAGTGTAGGATGCTTGGGAAACCTTACTTTGTTGAATCTCCGGAGGAGATGAGTTGAAGAAACTAGCTATCCCCCCTCGAAAATAGTCACTTCTCCCAACTGAGCCCCGCACCGTCGTGACCCGATATCTAAGTGCTTGAAGGCCCGGGCAATTTATTCTCTCGAACAACCTTTACAGGAGGAGTTGGCCGGTATCTCCAAAACCCGGTGACAACTTATGACTGTTGGCAGACCCGGTCAGCAAAACCCCGTCAACACAACACCAATCTTGAATGGATCTTGGAATAGGAAGAGGATTGGAGGAATGTGGATGGAGAAATCTTCAACAAGAGGGCTCCACAGAGCTTGAATCCTTCAATGGCTACCAATGGACCTTCTTGATGAATTGAGTGCTTGAGAAGTGCTTGAATGCTTGAGAATAGATGAATTCTTCAATGGCCACTTGGCTTGCTTCAAATCTTGCTTCTTCACCTTTGGATTTCACCTCTTAAGTCCTCAATTATTTGTCTTAGATTGCTCTTTCTTATGGTTATCAACTCTTTTTTGAAAACAAGAGGAGAAAGCTTCCTTATATAAGAATCTAGGGCACAGTCTTCTAGAGAGGCCTACATAGGAGAATTGAATTCTAATTAGACCTATACCCTTAGAAGAGGACCTATATTAAATATAATTTAAGATTTGTTTCTCTGAAGACCGAAAAAGCTGACCCAGAAGCGGGAATTAATTCTTTCCAAACCCTGACATCCGGAAACCCTGGGAACCTAAAATCTAGACCTTAGGTCAGAAAAAGGTCTATTCTAACCTAGGTCAAGGTCAAGGTTGACCTTGATCTATAAAGGGTTACATTGACCCTGAGGTCAAAAATCCTAGTTTGTAGTTTAGGGTGTCAAAAATAGGATGGAAAAAGTGGGAAACGAGGCTAGACAGGGGAAAAATCTAGATCCAAGTCAGAGACCCATTCATGGCACTTGAAATGACCCCAAACCACTTACTCGAAAGGCTAAACCAGTCTACAATGGAAGTGCTTCCATTTTTTGACTATACATTTAGCCCCCACTTTAGCAAGAGTATGAACTCAATGCAAACTCTTGGTAAATGAGATCATAAAGAACAAATAATATTATTGAAATCAAAAGGGACAAAGGAATCCTCAAGCCCCCAGGGACTTAAGTCTTTATCAACCCTAAGATCACGATAAGAGAGACATCACTAGTTAAGGAGAAATAGAGAGAGGGTGTGATTACCTCTCCCAATGAGAACTTATGTCCCATTGTGAACCACACAAGGAAACAGTGCAGTTGGAAAGATGGAGTTGAACCGCCTACTGAATGTGGCTACTCACTAGTCAACCCATCAGGGAGATCCGTTCTTAAGGACACCTTCCAACCTTAAGGGATCAAAACATTGTAAGTTAAAACTAGAGGGATCAAGATATCCTATAAGGTAAAAATCCATGCTTTAAGGATTAGTTTTTAATCCATAAAGAGAAAAAGTTTTAAGTTTTGAAAATATTTTTAATGTGTGTGTGTGCAAAAATTGAGTAGAGCGTATGCCCCCATGTTAAATTCATTGCTAACAGTTTAACATGAGCAATGAATTTAATGGAAACATAAACAATTCTACTGATTACGTTTCCACTACGAGATGCCCCCAAAGGAAGACAAATCAAGGGAAATACCACATAAACATTAAAAGAACACATAAGGGATCTACCTATTGTGGGGTTAGTATGATCATAGGATAATATGTATATATAGATATGATATTATTGCAAATGAATTGACATCATTCCTCAAAGAAAGTAGAACTACAATAATAATGGAGGAAAGAAAACTCAAGAGTTACGAAGAAGAGTCTTTTCAGACCACAACATGGAGACCAAAAAGAATCAGTGATACCATGTCGCAGATCCAAGAAGACTAAACAAGGAAAACATTTATGAACAATAGCACAAGTACAACATAACATTAAAACAACATATAGAAGAGTAAAGATACATATAGAGGAATTATACAATAGGTTTGATTCCTTTATCACCTTGCACCAACAAAGTAACAAGGGTCATATAAAAGAGTCTAACAAACATTTAGCAAACATATTATGGGAGAAGCACAATACAATAGGCAAACACAAAAAGGGCTACCATGAAGGACAATCCAATCAGGTGCATCACCTACTCTCCCTATCTCGGTTTATATCATTTAGGAAAGGTGGGTAACTCACAAGAGGGACTAATAGCCAGTTCCAAACAAGGATCCTCTTGAGAATCATGATGTTCGATACTAGGTGTAATTATCAATTGTGTTGAAAGCATATGAGGTAAATCAGTATCAAGATAAATGGTCTCATATTCATCACTAGGATCAATAGGATCATCAAGAGTATCCTCGTCATTAAGATTAATTAAAATAGGATCTAAGATGCGAATAGGATCATCATACTCATTAATCTTAACATCATTATGAACATTAACTTCTTCCAACACATTAGGATTAGGTAGGTCTAAAGAAGATAAAGAATTTAAAAGAATAGAAGCATGGGCCCTAGCATTAGCTCTACGCTTCTTACGATGTTCATTAGCAAATTTGTTACGCTTCGATTTGTTTGACACATTTTGAGAACCAGGAGGAATAACAATTGGTTCCTTCACAAGTTTAATAGGAGGGTTGGTAGGATTTGCAGTAGGCTAAGAAGTGACACTGGGAGGTTGAGTAATAGAGCTAGTTGTAATGGATAAAGGAGGTATAGAAGGAGTGGGAAAAAGACCATATTAAGATCTATCTAAGGTATGCTTAACTCAAAAATCTTGTAATGTTTTTAAGCTTGATAGGAACGAAAAAGGTTATTAGGGCGAGGAGGACATGAATTAGGTAATGAAGGCCAAAAGAAATCAAGAGTAGCACAATCTCTAGGCCTATAAGGTTGATACAAACTATGATTAATAATTTTCACTTCTCCATTATGAATGAACTTAAGACATTTATGAATAGGAGAAGTAATAGCATGCATAGCAATTATCCAAGGCAAACCAAATTTGACTTGAAATTGATCAGAAGTAGGAACGAAAATGAAGGTAGTATCTACAAATTTACCAAAAAATTCAATAGGAAAGCTAATAGAACCAAGTGTAGGATAGAGAAAACCATTTCAATTTTGGATCCATGCATCAAATGGATCATAACAATCATGTTTTAGGTTTTTCATAAAATGGTTTTCCTCAGTAATGACATTTATTAAAGATGTGGGATCAAAAAGACAACCACGCGTAGGTATCTTAGAAATCCTAGCATAAATATAAAGGGGACCATCGGGAGCCTTAATAGTCTCAGAGTCATCAAAGGTAATTGAGAGTTCCCTAGGTCGTTTATCCTTAGTTTTTCTGAGGTTTAGGTGGAACTTGAAGTAGAAGTGGAGGCGAAGGATCTTGAGCAGTAGGTTGAGGTGAAACAATGCACTCCACATGATTAAAAATGTGATTAAGATCATATATCTTTGAATCATAAACAATATCCATAGAAGATGGTTGAGTGATGGTATTAGTTGTTGGAATACAAACACCACTGAGAGGGGGGGGTGAATCAGTGGTTACTTGAAACTTGTTCTTTTTAAACTTTTACAATTATAACATATGCTTATGAAACATGAACAAAAGAATCAAAAGAACAAAGTACACAATGTTTATAGTGGAAAACCCCTTAGGGTAAAAAACCGCTTTGAATCTGAAATTTTATTAACCTCTTGGCAAATCTTTTAGAGCTACAACTCTGGGAAGCACCAACACCCTGTTTTAGAAACACTAATTTCAAGGAACACCAATCCCTTACACCTGAAGCACCAACTCCAAGAATACAAGAAGCACCAACTTCCAAAATGAATAAATGAGATAAAAAATCAGAGGATCAACTCTGTTACAATATAAATCATGAATCACTGATTTCAACTTCTTGTTGAAAACATAATGCAGGATATACTTCTCTTCTTCTCTCTTACTGATTCTTTTACGTCAAAACATTTCACCAAAGAATACAAGCCTTCTTACAATGAATATATCATATTATAAAAGTATAATCAGATTTAAAAAACATATTTGAATTCAATAACATGACTTGAGTTAATGTCATTCAAACTATCAACTTTCTTGAAATGATAAACCCTTGTTTCTCTCCAAAATATCAAGTATCAAATTATGTAATCATTTGTCATTAAAGGATATGATTGAATGCTGATGTAAATTGCTCATAAATCAGTATATAAACCTTATTCAACCTCTTATATGCTTATGCAATCAATATAAATTCATATATAACAAATTAGAAACAAATATCATTACCCTATCATTTGATGTCTTGTAGACTGCAATAAAATCCTTCACTATCCTTCTGGTCTACTGCACATATCTCTCAAATCCTGCACTTTTTCTTCAAAAAAATTGTACCAATTTTTATAGTAATGTATCCCCTCTTTATAAATGTCTTTATTCATTATCCAACAGCACAATAAACCACCCAAAACTCCTTTAGACCAAAACGGGTTCAAACTGTCAAAACTGAATAAAACTGTCTTGGTAGAAGTGACTTTTCTCTCTCCAAACTAATTTTATCAAAAACATAACTTTGACCCATTTCAGATCTTTCTGTTACCTTTCCGAAAAGATATAATAGTTGGGTTTTTGTTTAAAACTAATATATGTAAATTTTGTTATACCAAAACTGGTTAGTTATGAAATTAAGATCCTTATAAGCATAACTAACTATAAAAAGTGTTAATCACTTTGAACCTTAACAAAAATAATCATCGTGATATGGTAAATAATTTAGGTGATGAATTATGAGTATGATCCACTATATAACCATATCATATCAACTTTTTTCACAAAACAATTATGTGTTATTCACTCCCTTAATCAATTGCATCTTGTGTACCAACTGCTTATTGACATCAATGACAAAAACCAAAGGTTCAACATTTAGTATCATGTGCAGGTAAAGGATTCATATAGATTTGAAGGTTTTTATTAGGAGGAGAGACAAATTTGTTCCCATTACCATCAAAATTATCAACAGTTAACGCATTAGAATCGATTAAGTCTTGAACCTTATGCTTTAGAGAATAACATTTTTCAGTATCATGGCCATTTTGTCGATGGTATTGGCAAAGATATTTAGAATCAAAGGATTTTTATGTTATTGTGGTAGGGAGAAGAGGTCGAATAGGAGGTAAGGTAATCATATTAGCACTTAAAAACCTACTCATAATAGAATATAAATATTCAGAGAGAGGAGTAAATGTACGATTCATACAGAAAGCACTGGATGCAGAAGTGGCATTGTTGGATGCAATAGAAACTTGATCAGCAACCGCATTCACTTGTTTATTAATCTTGACATAGTTTTTAGGTTTCTGAAACTTATTAAGATTAGGAGTAGCATCAATCTTATCAACTGGAACAGGAGCCATTGGAGTGTTTCTCTCAAATTGACTCACTTCTAATTGATAATGATGAAGTGCTGCACAAAGTTGTTGAAAAGAGGTAAATTCAGTAAGCAGATTCAAATAAACATATGTTGAATATCAATATCAGGAACATGATAAGAAATCCGAGCATAGAAATGCTTAAATCTACCAATAAAATCAGTCAAATTTTCCTTAATGTTTTGTTTACAATGCATTAAATTAGTTAAGGACACTTGCAGACCAATGTTATTTTGAAATTGTTGGATGAAGGTATTAGCAAGTTTAGGAAAAGAATCAATAGAATAAGGAGGTAAAGAACAATACCATTGCAAGGCATTAACATGAAAAGTTCTAGCAAACAACTTAGCTAAAATCCTATGGTCATGAGCATAATCACTACAAAGGATTTGAAATATTTTAACATGAGTAACAAGATCGCCTTTACCATTGTAATTCTCAAGACAAGCCATATCGACTTGCTAAGGGATAGTAGCATGAATAATGTCTAAGGATAAAGGACTACCCATGTCACATGTAGGAATGCTAAACTTGGATTGGGTTAAAGATGCAAGTTGTTGTTGTAAAGATAACACAGTTTGAGCCAAACTAATAATTGTTGAATCATTAGAAGAAATAGGTGACATAGAAATATTAGGAACACTAGGAAAAGTGTAGGAAGCAGTAGGAATGGAAGACATGACTGGTGGAACACTTGGAACCACAGTTGGAAGGGGATTGGAATAAGTAAAAGGCACACTATGATATGAAGGTTGTGAGGTAGGTAGTGATACCGGTGGAACACTCACAGGAATAGATGAAATTGGGAGAGATGTAGTCATAAAAGGAGGAGTTTAAGTAGGAATGCCAGGTAAAGGAACATAAGAAGGTCCCTCACTAGTGATAGTATGAGTGAAACCTAGATCTTGATCCCCTTGAGCTAAAGGTAAATAACATTCAAATGCACAAGATGAGTGATACCACGCAAGAGATTAACACCTTGATCACTATCATGAAGGAATTTATTAAGAGCCTCTATAGCTTGGATGGAATCTTGATTATGGTTTTCTTGAATAAGCAAATTTCCTATTTTATCAAGTTCTGTTGAAATTTTTTGTACTTGTTTAGGAGGAACTCTTAAAGCATCATCCTCATCATGAGATGAGTGAGAAGAGTTATGCTACATAGAAGGATCGGAATCATGAGTGGTCAAATTTTCATTTGGGATCCTAAGGAAAGGAGAGGAAGACTCAGGATCAAAGGAACCCATAAGCCTATGACTTCTTCTAACTGGGATACTATAAGTAGGACTAGAAGTGGTAAAGCTCATACACCAATGCAATGCAAATGAACTAATTTAGGAAACACAAGATTTTTATTTTAATTGTTTTTTGAAATGTAAATACAAGAACAGAAAAGAAAGCTAATCTAATATGCATGCAAGATCTAACATAAAAGATGTAAATCTAACACCAAAAAGAAAGAGTTGTCTATCGCGGGTTCACCAAAATGTAACATAAGAAATATGAATGATGACAAAAATGTGGGATAAGATGGATGTTGTTACATTTGAAATTAGAATGTTTATTTAAATGTGAGGGGAAGATAAGATGTTCCTTTTAACCTCAAATACACAAAGGAAGGATCCAAGTTGATTAACCCCAAAGGAAGGATCAATGCATAAATGAATCAATCGATTGGAAATAAGAATAAAGAAGAAGATCTTAAATTCTATTTTATAGAAAAGAATGTGTGATAGGTTTAGAAAAATTAATAAATTTAATTGAAATGAATAGGAGAAAAGTACTAACCTTGAAATGTTATAGATCTAAAGAATTCTATTTTTGGGGGTCTACACTAAGTTTCTAGAAAATCTGCAACCGAATCTGGAACAGAAACATAGAGACGAACAAAACCCATAAATCTTTTTCTAATCTGACATAGTTCTGATTTTGACCCTCAAGTCAATGTCACAGTATCAAGGGTCACAGACACACTAGAAACATAGAAATCTGGTTGCATGATGTCTTCACTCTTCTCAACACTTACCTCAACTGTCTTAGAGCTCTCTCCAATTCCTAAAGGTGTAGGCATAATAGATTTAGGAGGTGGAGTCTTCTCAGGAATATCACTCATAAGTATCTGACCAAATGCCTTCTAAGTCTCTTCTAAGACTTCTTCATATTTCCTGCCCATAATTTTCACTAATCTTGCTTTGGTTATCAACAAGGGTTTGAGTGCTCCCAATATTCTTTCTCTCTCTCTCTCTCTTATACTGAAACTATTGGAAACATGTCCTCAACAGCTTGATTTCTTATAGCCTCATCTTCAATATGTACAAGTTATTTTCTAATTTCTAGTTTTCCATACAATTCCTCAGGTATACTGCCTTCTATCTCCAATAGATTATTTTTGAAAACAAGTAAATGGTTAATTACTATGTCCTCAATCACTAGTTTGTCAGATTCTCCATACTTGTCATAATATTTTTTCACTAAAACAAGATTTCCTTGTTCAATATCTCTCTTCTCTAACATCTTTATATCAGGCTTCCATATCAATATGTCACTTGTGGTCTCTTTCTCAACTTTCTTTTCTTCTACTTCTTTAGTCCTTTGCTTCTTAAGAGTTGAGTCCAACTTAGTGGACCTAGTGTTTCTCTAAGGAAAAATATTTTCTACCTGTGAAGTCTTCTGTAGTGGTGAGGGTGTGTAACATCAATAATAGTAGAAGTAGGACTAACTATCTCCTCAATCTCTGGAGGTGGAAGGGTTGTAGTAGTAGTACTTGCCAACCCAAAAGATCTCTCTACTATCTTCTTCCTTACTTCTCTCATCTCTTCTTTACTAATACCTTCCTTAGCTGCAGACTCATCAACTATATTCTCCACTTTTCTCTTCCTTAAGCCTCTAGTCTATTCTTCTCTGACCTTAGCTAATTTCTCTTCATATGTGCCCCATCTCTCCTCGGATGTATCAACTTCATATGCCAAGACATGTTCAATTTGCATAACCAGAACCTTTGAACTAACTTTATAACCCATGGGGTAACACCATTTATTTCTAGGTACAACTACCTCAAAACATACACAATCAGTTTCAACCATGAAACAAATTGTATCCTTATATTTCTCAACTAACTCTTCAAGAATTCTGAATCTCTCTTTCATTTGCCTCTAAGAATCTTGATCATGCCAAATAGTTCACCATCAACCTATGTGTTGTTTTATCTTCGGTAGCTTTGTGAAGTCTAAATACCAGTGGGTATGTTGTCATTCCATTCTCTAGGGTGCATGTCAGGGAACTTATGCTCAATGTGGATATACATATGAACTAGAATTGAGCCAAATATAAAGGTCTTAGATTTTTCCTTCTTGACTCGCTTTACATTCTCCAAAAATTGGTGTGCCAGAACCTCGCATAGGTTATATGTAGTGTTTTCCTTTACCATCTTGTAATTCATCATAATGATTCCTGTTGAAACTGAATTAGGTCTAGTGTTGTAGTAAAATTTGTATCCAAGTATCATCGCAGTCAGTCTAACATCTTGTAAGAAAATATCATTCACTATCATAGCTTGTCTGTCCCATTTTGAATGTGTTAGGGTTTCAACTTGTTTCTTTATGTGCTTCTCTACCACATGGATAACTCTAGTATTGTCTAACCTAGTTATATAATGAATCAAATGACTACATATCTTTACATGTTTCTCTCCTATCCAGATGAATTGATCATGAACTCTGCTATGTAAGATTTTAAACCATTCATCTTCACTGAATTCATACAAGTCTAACATTTTCATAATGCTCAGGTTGTCTATGTGTTTGAATTCATCCTTTATTTTACCACCATTAGTCATGTATCCCATCTCAGTATAAATCTCATCAATACCCAATATATGATACTTGTAATGAATGTAAGCCCTAATATCCTCTACATGCAAGATGTCATGTGGTGTTCGGGAAAATGCTCCTTTAGGGTCATATTCACAAGACTTAAATGGATGTTTCTTGAATTTTTATCTAGGTCAATCTACAACATCATAAATCAAAGGTGCATCCATATATTTTTATGAGTAGATGATGTAAATACCTTAATCACGCTGAATTCAAAATTCCTGCTTCGATTGATCATGCAATGTAGTTGTTAGATAGTCTGATACTTTCTGATCTCTACTTATCTTAGGTTGTTTCTCTTCAAATGGTGAAGATATATGTATCTCAAATGTCCTTTATTCATTGTTAAGTGTAAAATATACATTACCCAATACACAAATTTGTATACTGTCTAGTCAATCACAAATCCCATGATCACAGAATATGCATCATCAGATGTTGCACTCTCAAATATAATTTATGTGATTTCTGCACATATCATAACTAAGCTCGCTGGAGCTTACTCTCAGAATCAGGGGCTGGATAAATTTGGATATCTTCATCCAATTCTCCCCTAAGGCCATGATCGACCATTTAGGTTGATGTGTTCACATCAGGAAAAGATCTAGTAGCATCTACTATCTCTTCCTAAACCGATATCTCACTTGACTCTTTGACTTTCCATACCTTACCACTGTTGTTATCTTCTCCTTTCTTGAAACAATTTTCAAATTAAATTTTGTAATATGCAAGACTCTTACCAGTATCACTATCATTCCTCTTTGTATCCATAGGAGGTTGTACTCTTATGTTGTATTCTCTATTATATCTGCAAAACTTCACTATATGCCCTAGATTGTTGCATTTGTAGCATATAGGAGGAGGTCTGTTCTGACTTACTTGTAACTTTCAATACTTTTCAATGTGCCCAAGGTTATTACATTTGTAACATGTGGGTTTAACTGCTAATATTCCTCTATTGTTATCTTGTTTATATCTAGATTGATCAGGTTTCCTCCATTCTACTTTATTGTGCCCATATGCATGAAAATTAAAACAATAACCAGAAAAATCTTTGAAAGGGACATTACCTCTGCAATCTCTCTTCATGTGTCCAAACTTGTTACAACTAAAACATCTTCCTCTGAAAGGTCTGATATGTTCTCTAGGTTCTTCAAGAAAAGTTTTTTCTTCATTAGTCTTCACATCAGGTTTCTATTCTTGAATCTTAGAACATTCAGCTTCATTGAAGCCAACACCAGTCATATCTCCTTTAGGTTTCTGTCTATCTCTTTTTTCATCGATGAAGTCACTTCTCATGTGAAGTTTATCAATGTGTTTTTTGTCTCAACAAGTTCACCTTTTATGATCTAACTATATTTCTCCAATTCTAGATACTTTTTCTTGTAATGGGCATGCTCATTCTTCATTCATCCCATCAGAATATTAGCATTATTCAAAGCTTCTTCAATCTTATTTTTAGCATCCTTTTCTTGTTGAATCTCTTTAGCCATTACTTCATTATTAAGCTTTAGAGTATCATTTTCTTGTTCAAGTTTCTTTATCTGATATGAATTATCATTGTTTGAATCTTCTTTTATCTAAACCATAAGATTTTGTCTCTGATTTCTAGAAAGTTCAAGCTGATCTTTCAATTTCTTAATGAATCCCTTAGCTCTCCTTAAAATGAATCTCAAGTTGCCATTCTCAGCTTTTGCTTTATCAAGGTCTTCAAGTGTCGCTTCAAAGTTCTATTCCAAACTTTTTGAATCCATGTTGATCTCCCTTAAGTTGTTAAACTTTCTTTTCAAGGGTCAATAGCTTTGATACCATAGTTAGGATTAAGTAATACTGAGAGGGGGGTGAATCAATATTACAACACTTTAAATTAAACTTAAACCAATTCCACATAAACCATATGATTCCTGAAATGAAAAGAACATAAGAAAATAACACACAACTCATTACACCATGATTTATTTTCAAGGAAACCCTGGCCAAGGGAAAACCCCAATGGCTATGGTACCCATAAGTATGCACTAAAGTATAATGTCCCTGTTAGGAGACCTATCCCTGTTAGGAGCTAAATATTACATAGTACATTTCCTTGTTAAAGGAATAACAACCCTCTTAAAGGTATACAACACCCTATTAGAGGTAAACTGAGCTTACAACTCTTACAATCAATACTCCAAAAAGTATTCTTCAGAAATGAACAAAAAAAAGCATCTCCAATGCTTAGATAGTTCCCTTTGTAGCTCTCAATGATCTTTGTCAACCTTTAATCTCTCATCTACCATCAGACATCTCATTCACATACATATCCTCTTACTTCTTCACTTTACAAAATGTTCTCCACACACACACACACACACACACACA
This sequence comes from Thuja plicata, assembly GCA_018584345.1. Lineage (NCBI taxonomy): Eukaryota > Viridiplantae > Streptophyta > Pinopsida > Cupressales > Cupressaceae > Thuja > Thuja plicata. The sequence goes on from MU223854.1 coordinate 388,505, forward strand.
CACACACACATATAATATCTTTTTCATCATCTAGTCAGCTCTCTAATGCATTATCTTCAAGTCAGCTCTCTATTACAAAATAGAATTAATAATGCAAAGAATAAATATAAAGTCAGTGCTCTTACATAACCAAAATATAGTTTATCCATAATCATAATCCAAATTAGCACACTAGGAGTCCACATCATACTCCCTTAATCCTCACAACTATTCAAATACTCTATTTCTCTGTTCTGTTGTATGCGCGTGTATTCAAATCTCTCTAACTATTTGTAATCATCACCAAAACCAAATCAATCTTAGGTTTAGGTCATACATACTCCATAGTAACTTCCTCTAACTTCTCTCATCATCAAATGTCATACTCGATCTTCACTGTCCAAAATAATACCATTATACTCTGTAAATCTATTTATGTACTTAGTTGATTCCAGATTTGAATTATCAAAACTATACTTATCTCGATCATACTATCAGATGTGTTGTCGTAAATGACAACCTTTAAGTGTCTCATAACATACCAAAACCATCACTTGCCAACACAAGATATAAATACACAATAAAATTAGATTTTAAGATATCCATTTGGAAGATATTAAACATAACAAATTTGTGGCTAGGGTTACTTTGGACCATCTACCCTTAAAATGGACTGGTAATTTTGATCCTAGGCCTTAAAGTGAGTAATGAAACACATATTTTGACCATAATTTTTATTCAAACTGACCTATAGGATCCAAGACCATTTTTGGATACCCACTTGAGACTTATACAACATTAATCAAAATTAGATGGGGTTGTTTTGGAACATCTACCTCTATATTTGACTGATAAAAACAACACCTAGGTCTAATTAGCTCTCTTTTACAAAGAAACTGGTTGATAATTTTCTCCCAAACACCAAATATACACTCTACTAGTTAGGTTGGGTCCCAAATAGCATGAGTTTGAAAAAATTCCACTAGTAATGTGCTGCAGTCAAGCTCGGAGGATCCAATAAAGGACTATCCAAACTTTCAGCCAACAACAAGAACACACAACAGAAACAACACAACACAAGATATATCAATATCAACTTATATTATCTCAGAATTCCAATTACATGCAACATGTCAGGCTTTAAGGCCTTCCCAGTTAGGGCCAATTACATCAACAAGATCTCGCAGGATCCAACTTTATCCATCTACCCTATAGCTAAGTGGAAGAAACCATATCTAAACTTGTGCTCACAAGCCACCAAGAAATCTGCAATCTCTATCTACCCACTTACAACTATCTATAGCAACTTACAATCATTCAACTTATTAGCTTACTTTTCTATCCTCTATCTATCTTCCCATGCCTCTGTCTCTTTAAACATCAACCTAGACTCTCTTTTATACACACTTGTTGCAAGTTAGCTTGTAAAAAACAATTAAATGACTCAGTCAACCATACACTCTACAATGAACAGTTATTAAATGCACAAGTCAACTGCAATTAATAAAAAAATACATAAGAGAACACATCAACCTAGATTTAGGTCCACACAGGATCCAATGCCACAATCTACATGCTTTGGAACTCAGAATGATCCTAATGACCCCCTTAAATCATAGATGCAATCTCCAAGGTCCACCCAATCCATAAACACAAGTTGGTAAACCCCAACAACCAGTTGGTAAACAAGCACACCAAGATCTAGACCACTTGGTGAAAGACAGAACCGAGTAGGACTCCATCGAACAGACACCACTGAGTAATAATGCTACCGAGCAAGACACCACCAAGATGCACACACCAAGAAACTACCACCAAGCAGTGTACCTTGAGTAGAATATCACCAAAAATAGCAACATTGAGCACCATCGAGTTCAGTCACCAAGTCCAATAGTGAAGCAATACATCTTCCAACCGAAAACTACCACCAAAGTGACCAAGCACCTCAGGTCTCCAACCAAGTTAACTACTAAAATAGAAATCAAACGAAAAATATGTTTTTGGTGACACATGATTTTCAACTACCCTAGGATGCTCCTACATTAGACACCCTAGGTGCAAAAAGATGTTCTTAGAAGTTGGATGAACATATGTTGGGATTCAACACATAGATCCTAAACTGGTTCATGTCTTCCAAGTCCTCAACTGACACACTTTTCCCTCATTTCTTCTTCTGTTTCCTTTTACCACTAGTATTTGTTGATTTATCTTCATATCTTTGCACACTCAAGTCTGTATCAACCACTACAACCATTTCAGATCTACTACCAATGCTCAAGTTCCTCCTCCCAAGCTCTACATCCTTCAAAGGAATCAAAATAGACTTTTCCCCATCCTTTAGTATAGTAAAGGAATTTCTTTTACAGTCATGAATAGCCTCTCCATCATACTGCCAAGGTCTCCCAAGTAAAACATGACAAGAACTCATTTCCACAATGTCACATAATGCTTCATCTCTATAGGTACCAATGTAAAAAATCACCATGCATTTCTCTTTCACTTCTACTGCATGACCATCTTGTAACCAACTTATCTGATAAGGACAAGGATGCGTCAACCTCTTCAAACCAAGTTTCTGAACCATCTGTTCAACAACTAGGTTGTCAGTACTTCCTCCACCAACAATCACCTTAGAACATTTATCACTAGACTTGCACACAGTCTTGAACAAGTTCTTCCTCTGACAAAAATCAGCTTGCTTCAAGGGCAACAAAGTTCTCCTAAGCAAAAGATTCACACCCTCCACCTCAGGTTCATTCTTAGCAACCTCATTCACCACAACATTTTGATGACTACCGACCTTCTTTTCTACATGGGGACATTCAAATGACCAATTTCCTTCTTCAGCATAGTTGTAACAAGTACCTATGAATACACCTCTACCTTTATTTCTCCTCGGTTCAATAGGTTTCGGTTCTTCCTCAACCCTTATTTTATCATTTATTGACTGTTCTTGCTTCTCTTTCCCTCAGGAATTGCAACAATGTCTTCTTTTCAATCTATCTTTTGCCTTCAATGCATACTGATAAGCATCTTCTATCGATTCAATTTTCATCATACCAATCTCATCTTGGATATTGAATTTCAAATGATTAACATACCTCGCAACCTTTTCTTCAGAAATTTCTTTATGCCCAGACCGAATAGGAAGCTTGTAGAACTCCTCGGTATAATGTTCCACATTCATCTCATTTTGTTTCAGATTTTGCAACTTCTTAAACAATTTAAGTTCATAGTTGGCAGGAATGAACTTAGCTTTTAGCTTTGTCACCATCAACCTCCACCGATTAATCTTCACCTCACCTTCTTCTTCTCGGTCCCTCTGCAACTCTCTCCACCATGATAAAGCAGCATGCCCTTTCAACTTAGTCTGTTCCAACCTTACTCTAAGCGAATCTTCAATGTCTTCTAGCTCAAATTAGTCTTCTAACTCATCGATCCAATCAATCAGGTCCTCGAGTCTCAATGTACCTAAAAATATAGAAACCTCCATTTGGTAATTTGTACTCAACCGAGCTCTAGATCTCTATAATTGATCATATTTTTCTCCTCCAGATCTCTCTATCTGGTTGGCTCTATCATCTCCACTAGATGCAGCAACTTCAAAATCTTTAGCAACTTCTTCATAACCATCATCCATTCTCAGACCTATATGCAATCCAATATTTTTGATACCTTCTATTAATTCATTCTTCATCACCGCCATCTCAAATCTGAATCTTTCTATTATCCTCGCTTCCACCTCCTCAGAAAGATCTGCAATTGCCCTAGGGTCCAATCTTCTCAGAGGCATCTCTCGAGATCTTTGAAAACCCTAAGCTCCACAAGAAATGAACCATCTCAACCAGGTTCTCACCAACCAGATCAACCATAAGAAATGAACCAACTCTGATACCACATGGTGCAGTCAAGCTCGGAGGATCCAATAAAGGACTGCAAAACTTGCAACCAACAACAAGAACAAACAATGGAAACAACACAACACAAGATATATCAATATTAATTTATATTATCTCAAAATTCCAATTACACGCAACTTGTTGGGTTTTAAGGCCTTCTAGGTTAGGGCCAATTACATCAACAAGATCTTGTAGGATCCAACTTTAACCATCTACCCTATAGCTAAGTGGAAGAAACCAGATTTGAACTTGTGCTCGCAAGCCACGAAGAAATCTACAATCTCTATCTACATGCTTATAACTATCTGCAACAACTTACAATCATTCAACTTATCAGCTTACTCTGCTATCCTCTATCTATCTTCCCATGCCTCTATCTCTTTAAACATCAACCTATACTCTCTTTTATACACAATTACCACAAGTCAGCTTGTAAACAATAATTAAATGACCTAGTTGACCATACACTCTACAATGAACAGATATTAAATGCACCAGTCGGCTGCAATTAACAACAAAATACATAGGAGAACACATCAACCCAGATTTAGATCCACACAAGATCCAATGCCACAATTTGCATGCTCCAGAATTCAACACGGTCCTAATGACCTTCTTAAATCATGGATGTAATCTCCAAGGTCCGCCCAATCCATAAACAAAAGTTGGTGACCCCCAACAACCAGTCGGTAAACAAGCACATCGAGAGCCATAACACTCGATGAAAGACACAACCAAGTAGGACTCCACTAAACAGACAACTCCACTAAACAGACACCACCAAGTAATAATGCTACGAAGCAAGACACCACCGAGATGCACACACCAAGAAGCTACCACTGAGTAGTGTACCTTGAGTAGAATATCACTGAAAATAGCAACATTGAGCACCACCGAGTCTAGTCACCGAGTCCAATAGTGAAGCAATACATCTTCCAACTGAGAACTGCCACCAAAGTGACTGAGCACATCAGGTCTCCAACCAAGTTAACTACTAAAGTATAAATCAAACCAAAAACATGTTTTTGGTGACATAGGATTTCCAACTACCCCAGGATGCTCCTGCATCATAATGATCATTCCTTCACCTTATTATAAAACCATCATGAAATTCACCAAACTATGCCCAATACATGGTCCATATTGGGCTAGGGCACCATGAAAATTTCTCCCAATATGATATCTTCCTCTTAAACTTGCATAATATTAAAATATACACAAAAATATTCCATTCCACTGATTTGAATAATTTTCTAATGGTGGAATGGCTGGGAAATCATAATTTCTTCCTCAAAACCCTTAAACCTAAGGTTTCAAAGCACCAATTAGTAACAGTGCTATAACTTCTTCAAAATGAAATGAAATTGAGTGAGACATGAACCAAATGAAATATAATTCATGTGTCTATCAATACCCATAGGTTTCATAACCCTACACATCCACACACGACCATATAGATAGTTGCAACAAAGACAATTCTAGAAATGCAAGATAAAAATCAATTTTTGTTGCCTTCAAATTGCTTTACAACCTACAATCTCTCTTATGATTGATGGATATGTTGTATTTATAACCTCCTTACCCTTACCAACAACTATAACCAATTTTTAAACTCAAAACTAACAAAATGTCATTTTTTTGAGAAACTTGCACTAAAGTTGCATTAACAACTTTTTGTCAAATATGACAACTTTTCCTAAAATTTTTCATGGACCCTAAGTATAAACTCCTATGACTCCAAATGATTAAAAATAGTTTCAAATAGGTTAAATAGATCTTCATACATGATTAAATTCCTTTGGAAGCATATGGAAAACTTTTTGCCCCCTTATGACAATTTTTACAATTTCCTGACAACTTTGCATCATGAACCCAAAAAGGCTTCCTATTATATTGAATTGCTACAAATCATAACCATAAGGTCCATAAAACCTTATTTGACACAAAATAAAGCATATTTTGAAAATTTTCCTCATGGAGGCATGAATGGCATTGGGTGCCCCTACACCAAAATGTATGCCTCCAAAAGCAAGTACGTGGGAGTAAATTTTATGAACTTTTTTTTTGTTAATTGTATGTGGGAAATAAATTATAGGAGTTAGATACAATTTAATTTGAATCGTAATAATGTGGAGGTTAGGAATGTGGGTGTAGGATAGTTTTTTTTTTTATATAAGGGTTATGGCTCCTACTTGAACAAGCCAAAATTACAATGTGAGATCCCACAAAAGCAAGTGATAAACATTGACCCCCACCATATAAGAAACACATCACATATGAGATAGGCCCATCTATTTCCACAATAAAAATTAATGATATCATTGTTTCCATCATTTTTTATCTTTACTACCCCTACCATCTTCATACCCAAGTTATTTTCTTGATGACAATTCTGGACTATTTTGGACTAACTTCTCAAATTTTTCATGTGATTGACACTTCTAATTCTGTGTTGAATCATTTTTTTTGCAATGTATTGCATAGTTATTTTTTGGACCTCAAATTATATTTTATTTGTCTTCTCATCTCATTTCAAGTTAAGTGTATTTGTCTAGTTATTTGGTCATCTAAGGACAAAAATAGACATTTTTTGGTGGTCCACACATTGGAAATATACAACACATGTGACAAGTTCATTAATTCATAAGACAACCATGCTTTAGAAATTATATTAGTTGTTTCTCTCTTATTACTACTGGCCTTTTATTATGAAAGTTGTGATTAATTAGGGAATGGGAAAAATATATAGTTTTCCCCTATAAAATATGGTTTAAAAAAATGTTGATCGATACTTTTGACTTGACTCTCTTTATCTCTCTATATATTTATCCTTCTCTCCATCTTTCTCTCTACTTTCACCATCTCCATATCCATCTCTATATTTTTGTGTATCTCTATCTCTTTATGGACTCGCTTTAATTCCCCCTTGTTAAAATTCAAAGAATTCAACCATCAAGATCCACTACATGCAAAATAACCTGTTACAAAAACAAAAGCTTGGAGACAAAACTAAGAATGATCTGAAAGACAAAATATTCATTCAGAGAGGGAATAAATCAAATACAAAGAGATCAATCCTTATAAAGGAGATCAAACACCAAAAGTTGGAGAAACCTAGGTTGCATGAATAATTAATAAAAGAATTAATTATAACATGCCTAAAGTTTGAGCATGAGCTTACAACGCAGTGGTGGATACGAGCCCCAGTAAATGGGAAGTTCAATGTTCAAACCACGGGAAGTGCAATCAAGCGAGACAGTCTATGCTAGGCACAGGAGTCAGAAGGAATTGTTGGTCAACATAACTCATGGTTCAAATTTCACAGGAAACACTCGGTGTATGCTCTGCATAGAAATCACGGGAGTCAAAAAGGATCATTGACGAGGGAGTGCACTATACTTGCGATGGAGGAGTTTGAAGGTAGTGGTGTTCATGATCCTGTTGTGAGACCTTCGCTGGTTGTGGTGAGCTCGCAGACCCGGATGACTTGGGACGATGTCCCTGTTGGGCTCGCTGGATCACGGTTCTGATATGATGGTTTCATGGGGACGAGGTCCCCTAGATTTGTGGCCTCACTGGTTATCACTACAATCAAAAGTGTATCACCGATAAAAAAAACATGCCTAAAGTTTAGCTTAAGTAAACTAGAGATAATAAGTAACTTTAATATTTAATTCAAATGATTTAATTAATAAGAGAATTAACTTATTACTCTAACACCCCCCTTAAGATAAACTTTGGGAGAAGCTAAAACCTAGAAAAAACTACTAAAAGTAGGAAATTTGGGTCCCAGCAACAAGGCCTGATCAGGTACCCAATCACAACCAAATATCTGTAAAGTGGAGAAATAGAGAAAACCACATGGGAAAAAACTCTACTCCAAAAAGATATGGAAAAAGCATGCAAAAAAGAAATGGCTCAAGAGACTCTCTCAAAACCATAAGGACAACCAGCCCCCCATGAGAGAGGATCGAGAATCCAAAGCCCCCTAGAATGATAAAACCCCTATTTCGATGATTAGACTAATGTGGTTCCACTACGGAAGAAACAAAGGTGCTGGATGAAGAAGAGGAAACCCCTGAATGTGAGGAAAAATTGGAAGGCCTAGCTAATACTCAAAAGAGAATACATGAGACCCTGTAATGGAATCTCTAATGAAGGTGGGCCAATAAATGTGCTAAATCTATCACATGAGATAAGATGCATATCCTCTAATGTGTCCTCAACAACTACAGTAGGTGGCTTGATGCATGGAGCGATAATGTCTGGCAAAGCCGAAGAGGACTCCTGATGAACAGATGTAAACTCAACATAAGGTGGAGGTGTAGAAGTCAGAACACTAATCTTAGGAACTACACATGAGTTCAAGTGACCCAAATTCAACTCAATAAGCTCTCATGGAAAAGGAGATTTATTATCCGATGGAGGAGATGGTGGACCAAAATGAGAGGAGTACAAGTGGGAAGAATGATCAACTATCCCTTTTGCAACAATATTGCTTGTCTTGTGTTGTCTCTGATGTGTACTAAATCTGGAGTAAACTCGACTGTCTTCCCTGTCCCACTATGAGTAATATGATAGATAGAGAGAAGGTTAGAGGACAAAGATGGAACACATAGTACACCATGGAATGCACCATCATCAATGTCAATATAACATTTCCCACATATAGTCATAACAGTGTTATTCCCCATCAAAATGTGTGGGGTAGGAGAAGCCTCAAAAGACGATAATAAATCCTGAGAAGATGTCATATGGTGTGAAGCACCTGAATCTAGTATCCATCTAGAAGAGTGTAGAATAGTGGTTACACATAATGTAAGTCCCTTTCTGTTGTCCCATCCATCTGGCTGGAATGATGATGAAGAAGAATACCTATGAGAAGGAGAAGAAGGAATATCAACATTTCTCTTATGAAGAAGAGCTTGCAGATCAAAAATTTGTTTTGCATATCCATCTATCTTCTTCTCATAACAATGAGACTCATCATGTGATTGGGATTTTTACAATAAGCACATTGAGGTCTTCTTGTCTTTGATTTTCTCCCCTTAGGAGGAGGTGGGCCAAAGGAGTGCTGAGAAATATAATCCTTCCTAGACTCTGTGGTCATAGATATCTATTTCTACTCTGGCTTCCCTGAAGATGGGTGAGTTGCCAATGCATGGTTTTGTGATCCTGTGAGAGAATCAAGCTGAGATAGCTTTGCATGCTCATGAATCAAACGATCACAAAATATATCAAATGTAGGCATGGTAAATCATGAACCTAAAGCATCCATGGTGGAATGGAAGGTAGAATAAAATATCTGAAAGAGACCACAAAGCTTAGAAATAATCAGGTAAATGCACTATGTATCTGTCTTATTCTTCCCACACCCCTGCAAGATAGATCTGATAGATTTGAATTTTGTCAAGAAATCCTAAATAGAAGAAAATGTTTCAAGACCTATAGCTCTGTCAATTCTACCTCAATAGGAAGTGCCCTATATTTATTGACTGTGCCAAAGAGAGTATAAAACTTCTCCCATATATCAATAGGGGTATCACACCCATCAAGATGGAAGAGAAAACTATCTGAAACATGTAGAGAAAGAACACCCATGGCCTCATCCATCTTGTTTATGTGTTGTATGACCTCGTAAGGATGAGTCAAAAATGGCTAAATGGTATCCAAACAAGACCATAACCTGTGTGACCAGAGAATTCTAATCATATGAGGTTTCTACGGATAATAATTATGTGTAGTGAGTGTTGGAATAATGGAATGGTGTGTACTAAGAGGGGAGGGGTGAATCAATACCCTTAATTTTTTTTATCAATTAACCTTTATCCTTTAGTAATCAATTCCTTGCATTACCGACTATATCTATTATTCTATCTTTGTGTATGTATTATCAATTCATAATCTTAATTTGCATGTAAACATTCATGAAATGTAATGACACATGACACAAGATTTGGTAACGCAGAAAATGCCTGTTAGAAGGTAAAAATTGCGGTGGGGATGAAACCCATAAAACTTCACTATCTGCAGAATGGAAGGGTTCGGTTAAGGCTTACAAGTTTGATCACTTATGATGATCTTACCTTGTTAGGAGTAACATGTTTAGACTGGTTAAGGTCTACTTTGTTAAGAGCTTTAGCAACGCTGGTTAGTGTACACTGGGTTAAGAGATTTACAAAAGGATTGTTAAATCCACCTTCTCAAAGGATTTCTTCTATTTGCTACACTTGTTAGAATGTAGTCAAAAATACTTATTGACCTGAGTATATGCAATCCTGAATTGCTAAGTACAGATCCTTTAAGTTCACTTGTATAATGTATCACCTATTGTGATTGATTAATACCTCTTGTAACATAAGAAAATATTGGTATTTTAGTTTGTTATTATGTATATCTTACATTTAAAGAATGTTATGTGTATGAAATACAATGTATTTGAAATGTAGGGATAAATAAGATGCTCCTCTCTTATCCTTAGATATACAATTGAAGGATCCAAATTGATTAACCCTAAAGGAATGATCAATGCATAAATGAATCAATCATTTGGAAATAAGAGCAAAGAGGAAGATCTTAAATACCCATTTATAGGAAAGAATGTGTGATAGGTTTAGATAGATTGATAAACTTAATTGAAATGGATAGGAGAAAATTACTAACCTTAAAATGTTCTAGATCTGAAGAATGTTATTTTCAGGGGTTCTACACTCAGTTTCTGGAAAATCTGAGACCAGATCTGGAATAGAAACGCAGAGACGAACAAAACCTAGAAATCTTTTTCTGTTCTGACACAGTTCCAATTTGTACCCTCAAGTCAATGTCACCATTGACCCATAATTTCTGATTTCAACCTAGGGAAGTATCGACCTAAAATGTCTCAGACTGAAAATTTGTTTTCGGATCCCAAAAGTTTGTCAAAAAGGGTATCTAAATCTGCACTCCAATCTGATGTTCTGAACCTGTACCTGCAAGAAAAATGGATTTGTTTGTTGGGGGTAGGGGTTTGCCTTAGTCAAACCCCAATTTAGGAATTAACCTTGAAATCAATAACTTAAATAAAGAATGCTAGCAAGTAGTAGAAGTAAATCTAATAATGAAGCTATGATATTCAATAGATATGCAATTGTATTTTGAATGTAAACAAGTATGTAAATATGAAAGCTTGGACTCAATATTAGAA
>MU223854.1:399676-430868 GCA_018584345.1 Thuja plicata
CTAGGGCTTGAATGATGAATCTTGAATGCTTGAACCAAATCCCTTCAAAGGCTTGAAAGCTTGAATCCTTGATCTTCAATGGAGAACTTGAATGCTTGAGAGGAAGAATTGAACACTTTGAAAGCTTTAAAACATGTATAACAATGGATGCTTGAACTTTTTTCTTGATGACTTCTTGCTTGATTTGATAATTCGTGCTTAACCTTGCTTATTTTTTGCTTCCTTTTGCTTCGAGAAGCTTAGAGAAAATGAGAGAAGAAAACTTCCTTATATATGAAACTAGGGCACAATCTTCTAGAGAGGCCTACATAGGAGAATTAAATTCTAATTAGGCCTATACCCCTAGAAGATGACCTATATTAAATATAATTTAAGAATTATCACTTCGGAACCCAAAACAGCCAACACGGAAGCGAGAAATGAACTTTTGATGACCTTCGATAGCCGAAAAACTTCCAGATTTGAAATGGGGACCCAGGTCAAGGTTGAGGTCATCCTTGACCTAGGTCAAGGTTGAGTTCAAACTTGACCCATGGAGTCAGAACCCCTGGAAAACATGCTAGATGGGATGGATGGTGCCCGAAGAGGCCCAATCAGGGTCTTAAACAAACAAAGAAGTAGGAGATGATGCAAAAATGAGGGGACAATATGATGATGGTGAAAAAAACCTCCTAATGAGGGCTAAACATTCTTAACATGGAAGTTCTTCCATTTTAAGACAATACATTAAGCCCCCACTTTAGCGGGAGTATGGAAATCAAACATACGCGCGGTAAAGTTAGAAGAAAGACTCTGGTGGATCACAACGAGGTAGAACATCACTAAGTCAAGGAAATGAGCCCCTAGACCAATGATTCTAACTCAACATACATGCATAAATATATGAAAGTAAAGAGTGATTAATCATAGAAAACATACATGACTACATAAGCAAGACAAGAGCAACACTATAGACAACATAGCTTCATGATCTAATCCTACTAGCATGAAAGCGAAAGAGAGAAAAGAGAAAGTGATTACCTCACCTAGTAAGATGCCCACCTTACCATGAATCACCAAGGAGGGAGAGCCCAATAGGTTCACCCATAAACTGTGCTTTGTAATTGTAATGCATCTTGTGGCGGCTTTTGAAATATCCATAGATCCACATTATTGTATCACTATGGAATATAAAATGCACATCTTTTCAGGATTTAGCAACTTATGTGTGTTACCTTCCAAGGATTTAGCATATTGTAAAATTTGTATCTCTTCAGGGTTTAGCAACTTATGTGTGTTACCTTCCGAGGATGTAGCAAAAATAAAAAATGTGTGTCTCTTAAGGATTTAGCAACTTATGTGCATTACCTTCTGAGGATTTAGCAAAAATAAAAAATAAAAATGTGTGTCTCTTCAAGATTTAGCAACTCATGTGTGTTACCTTCTGAGGATTTAGCATGTTGTAAAATGTAAACTAATGTAAACTATAGTATAAGGGAGACCCTATATATGCCCCCCTCCTTACCATGACTACCCACTAGGAAGGATAAGGAAGAGAAAGAGGATACCTACTTCACAAGGTAAGGATATATCTAGTTTAACAACAATAAACACTATATCCTTAGAAAAGAGTAGTGACCCTTACCTCTAAGAGCATAGATAATCGTGAAATGGCTATGTCACATATGGAAAAAGGATCCTCAAAGAGGAAGAGATCTTATCATCAAGACCCCTATTGTAGAGGAGTGCTTAGGATAAAATGTCATCTTCCAAAGAAAAGAGGGACCAAAGATTCAATCATCAAGCCCCCGACGATGAAGAGGAAGAGGAATCTCAGAATGAAGGAATCAAACTCTAACCTAAAGAAAAGGCAAGAGTTTATTAAGAACATAATTTTCAAAATAAAGAAGAGGTGATGACCTAGGACATTCACCTCTTATATAAGAGGGTATCCATAGCCAAAAGCATAAATCTTTATAAGAAAATAATGTTGTATGATAAACAAATGCCACTAATCTAAGGAAAGTATATCCTTAGATAGAGGAAGAAGAAAAAAACCTTTCCCCCTAGGGATGAATGCAAGGGATATATCAAATTATATCAATAGATATTGTAACAAAGAGATATCTTTACAAAACAAATGTCCTAGAAAAGATATCATGAATGATTATGAGCAAATGAAATATGTATCATAATAGAAAATTATAGAATATAGAAAGAATAACCAATTAAACTCAAAACAAAATACATGCTAAGAGAAAAATGGATCCTAGAAGATTGGAAAGAAATACATCTTGCCCCCCCAGTGAAGAGACAAGAGGAGAAAAATGATCTAATTTATAGAAGAATGAGGGGAATGCCCTATATCAAAATTATGAATAAATTGTAATACTGCACAGGAATGAGATATAATTCCTAAAGCAGCTGTTTCTCTAACATATAGTTTGAAATGCACACAATCCACAAGTAAATGTGTATTACTATAATGAAAAGGACATCTATATTTAGAGAGAGCATTTTTTGGCATGGGTTTAAAGATTTCTTTCTTAGAATTCATTAATTGGACATACACTTTCTTAGTCACATCTTGAGGTGTATCAGGGTGATCTAAGGAAGGTGTTGGAAGAAGGACATGAAGAGGAGGAGGATAGTTAAGGTCAACCACCTTGAATTGAGAAGGTGGGAAACCTATACCATGCATATCTTTTTTAGGAGATAAATGAATCGGGTTTTTAATGCCTTGTTCATTGATACCAAGCCCTAAACCCTTATAGCCTTGTTTATCCACCATAGTATATCTAGTAGTGTACATATCTTGCAAAGCTTCTACATGAGGAGATTGATTATGGTGTTCATGAGAAAATGTTGTGTATGGTGGAATGATAGGTTGAGAAGAGGTTTCCTTGTTTTTCCCTTTAATATCATCATGGATCGGATATGAAGGGGAAGGTAAATGGAAAAATTCTTGAACATCGACATCATGAACCTTAGCTTGAGCCTCATCATAATTAGTGTGAGAGGAACTAGGGATAGAAGATGGAGAAATAGAAATAGGAATGTTTGAAATTGGATTAGGATTGATAGGGTGTGGATTAGGAAGATTAGTAGATGGGGTATCATCTACCCAATTCTTCACATAATCTAAAAAAGTAATAAGTCTACTACATAAATCCTTGATGAACGTTTTGAAAGTAGGAAGACTAGTATTAGTTAATCTCAAAATAACATAAGCAAGTGAAACATGAAGATTAAAAAACATGATGAAATGAATGATACTCTCATATACATCATAAGTACTATAAAGAGATGCCAAAAGAAGCATAATGAGAAAAATAGCCATACCCCAAAGCATCTTAAAGATCTTCATAGTGAATGAAATGTAAGAAATGTTTTTATATTTTTATGAGTATGTAGATTTTTTGTATTTTAAAATGAAAGAGAATAAAATAAAACTAATTTAATATGCAAGATCTAGTCTCTAAGAAAAAGAGGCAAAGCATCTAACACCAAAAAGAAAGAGTTTTCTATCACAGGTTCACCAAAATGTAACATAAGAAAATATTGGTATTTTAGTTTGTTATTATGTATATCTTATATTTAAAGAATGTTATGTTTATGAAATAGAATGTATTTGAAATGTAGGGATAAATAAGATACTCCTCTCTTATACTTAGATATACAAATGAAGGATCCAAATTGATTAACCCTAAAGGAAGGATCAATGCATAAATGAATCAATCATTTGGAAATAAGAGCAAAAAGGAAGATCTTAAATACCCGTTTATAGGAAAGAATGTGTGGTAGGTTTAGATAGATTGATAACCTTAATTGAAATGGATAGGAGAAAAGTACTAACCTTAAAATGTTGCATATCTGAAGAATGCTATTTTCGGGGGTCTGCACTTAGTTTCTAGAAAATGTAAGACCGGATTTGGAATAGAAACGCAGAGACAAACAAAACCCAGATATCTTTTTCTATTCTAACATAGTTCCTATTTGTACCCTCAAGTCAATGTCACTATTGACCCAAAATTTCTAATTTTGACCTAGGGTAGAATCGACCTAAAAAGTCTTAGACTGAAAATCTATTTTCAGATCTTAAAATTTTGCCGAAAAGGGTATCTGAATCTTCACTCCAATCAGCTATTCCGAACCTGTACCTACAAGAAAAATGGATTTGTTTGTTGGGGGTAGGGGTTTGCCTTAGTCAAACCCCGATTTAGGAATTAACCTTGAAATCAATAATTGAAATAAAGAATGCTAGAAAGTAGTAGAAGTGAATCTAATAATGAAGCTATGATATTCAATAGATATGCAATTGTATTTTGAATGTAAACAAGTATTTAAATATGAAATCTTGGACTCAATATTAGAAACCATAAACTTCCATGATTGTATGCTTGTAATCCACCTTGAAGAGAGAATGAATGAGTGTTTGAGGATGCACAAAGGATCTTGAAGGAAGATCACACCACCATGATGGATAGATCTTGGGCTTGAATGATGAATCTTGAATGCTTGAACCAAATCCCTTCAAAGGCTTGAAAGCTTGAATCCTTAATCTTCAATGGATAACTTGAATGCTTGAGAGGAAGACTTAAACACTTTGAAAGGTTGAAAACATGCAGAATAATGGATGCTTGAACTTTGTGCTTGATGAATTCTTTCTTGATTTGATAATTTGTGCTTAACCTTGCTTAGTCTTTGCTTCCTTTTGCTTCAAGAGGCTTAGAGAAAATGAGAGAAGAAAAATTCCTTATATATGAAACTAGGGCACAATCTTCTAGAGAGGCCTAGATAGGAGAATTAAATTCCAATTAGGATTATACCCCTAGAAGAGGACCTATATTAAATATAATTTAAGAATTGTCACTTCGGAACCCAAAACAACCAACTTGGAAGTGGGAAATGAACTTTTGATGACCTCTGGCAGCCGACAAACTTCCAGATTTGAAAGGGGAACCCAGGTCAAGGTCAAGGTCGACCTTGACCCAGGGAGTCAGAACCCCTAGAAAACATGCCAGATGGGATGGATGGTGCCCGGAGAGGCCCAATCAGGGTCCTAAACAAACACAGAAGTAGTCCAGAGGATGCAGAAATGAGGGGACAATATGATGTGGTGGTAAAAAACACCCCCTAAGGAGGGCTAAACGTTCTTAACATGGAAGTGCTTCCATTTTAAGATGATACTTAGTCGCTTTGGAACCCAAAACAGCCGACCCAAAAGTGAGAAATGAGCTTTTGATGACCTCCGATAGCTGACAAACTTCCAGATTTGAAAGGGGGACCCAAGTCAAGGTTGAGGTCGTCCTTGACCTAGTTGATGTTTTCCAGAAACTGAGTGTAGACCCCTAAAAACAACATTCTTTAGATCTGCAACATTTTAAGGTTAGTACTTTTCTCCTATCCATTTAAATTAAGGTTATCAATATATCTAAACCTATCACACATTCTTTCCTATAAACGGGTATTTAAGATCTTCCTCTTTGCTCTTATTTCCAAATGATATTGTTTAGTGTGCACTTGGTTAAGAGATTTACAAAAGTATTTTTAAATCCACCTTCTCAAAGGATTTCTTCTATTTGCTACACTTGTTAGAATGTAGTCAAAAATACTTATTGACCTGAGTATATGCAATCTTGAATTGTTGAGTATAGATCCTTTAAGTTCACATGTATAATGTATCACCTATTGTGATTGATTAATACCTCTATTTTTCTTGATATCCTTGAATCTAGTTCTTGATAACCTATTTCATCTTTTGTTGTCCTTCTGCATAAAACTCTCAGTCTGATCCATCTATGTGCTCCTCGGCTACAATCATCACACCATCTTGTTCTGATTGATTACACATCTATTTATACAGTGAATTGACCTATTTTAGGTTTCACACTTTACAATGATAACTCTATGATCAAAGGTTTACAACTTGACCTTGATCTCCTAGTTTGCATGTTTACAATCAGTTAGACCAATTAAAAAAATTACATTTTCTTTGCTTGTCCCTCAAGAAATTGTTTTAAAGATATGCTTTAAATCTAAATATAAAACTTAAGTGTTTTATCTGACGTGTAAGTTAGATCCACATTTCTCAGAATAAAGTTGTCTCTCGGTAGATTGGTGCTCGGGTTGCTCTTTAATCTATCTTCGGTGATGTCTCTGTAGACATTCTTCTTTTCAGTTTTCTCTGTCAACTGACTGTCGATGTTCCTTTGTGAACTATGTATTTTGATTTACACTATTAACTGCTCTATCGGTTTACACTAGGAACTGTGGTCTTAGGCGATAGTGTTGATTTCAGCATTCACTGATTTTGGTGACCACTTTGTACTGTTGTGTCGAGTTGCACTGTAGACTGTCTTTTAGTGATAGTGTTACCGATAGTTCCAAAACTTTTTCCTTTGTATACTAATGGCAAAATATGATCATCAATCTCCCCCTTTGACATTAGTATCAAAAAATTGATATGTGCAAAACTAAAAATGTTTTAGTAATATACACCATGTGTTTACCTTGTCAATATGGCTCCCCCTATGTGTATACTTTGGTATAGTATATGTACATGTATATATTCTTGCCTTTATACATATATTTCCTGTTTTCATTGTTTCCCCTTTTACCTTATCAACTCCCCCTTTATTATTTCCCTCTTTGTCACATATTATTTTCCCCTTTTTTAATAATAAGGACAAAGGTGTCATACTTACAACTTGTCAAAAATGTGGGAATGGGAGTTCTGCATGTCTTCCATCATTTTCTCCCACTTCTCCTTAAGGTGTTCTAGGGCCATATGCTCCAATATTATTCTTGCATGCACATCATAGATATTGTCGGTGACAGACATCTCGGGGGTGGCAATCAATTGTCTTGCCGAAGTCATATGTTGTTGCAGTAATGTGAGATTTGGTAGAAGTAGAGCTTGAAGCTCGGTTACCTCATCTCTGAATTTTGATTCTGCCTCTAAAATCTCAAGTCTCAACCTTTTAGCTTCCATAATATTGTCATAATGCAACTTGATTGCATTGTCATTTATTGTAAGATATTGTGCAATAGCATTCAGATCTGCATATATCTATGCAATATTCTCACTATTCTCCTTAGTGAATTTCTCTATTGTGCATAATGTCTGAACTAAGGTTATAGCTACTAAAATTATTGGTTCCAAAGTATTGACTAGTTCAGACAGCTTTACCTTGTTCTCGGCCACTTCTTGGCTGATTTTCTCTGTCAACTTGTATTGGTATTTTTGTTCTACATGTTCTCCTATTTCCTTCTCTACATCTACATTTTGTGATGTGATGGCATCAGTAAGAATGACTAATTGATCAAGTATAGGAGCATTTTGATCAATGTCGGTATTAGGTATAATTTGTAGAAGTATTTCCTTCATTGTCTCTAGTACCTATGTGTCCTTTGTCTCCTTTTTGAGCTTATCTTAGATAGCTTTCCTTTTACAAAGTTTTGCATACTTTGTGAGTGATTCTGGATCCAATGTCCTCAAATCACAAGCTGGTATTTCAATTATCTCATCCAATGTAACTGCGTTCTTATTCTTTTTCTTCTTCTTCTTGGAAAGTGTTGTAGAGGGATCTATATTTAGTACCATAGCAAGTTCCTTTGCTTGGTCTAATGTACTTGGTGAAGGCTTTGGAGTATGTGTGCCGTTATCCTATTGCTTGGTGTCTACCTGTCGGTTGGGAGTGGATGTCTCCACATCAACCTTATCTTTATTTGCAGCTTCTCCCTCAGTATCCTTAGGAGTGGAATCACCTTGCTTCTCTTCATCACCTTTATCTTTCTGATCTCCATCTATTGATTTATGTTCTTCATTTTTCTACTCCTCTCCACCCTTGTCCTCGGGTATGCTTGCATCATGGTTGAGTTAATTTTCCTTTTCTGAGATGATACTGATAGCTTGTATCAATAATGGCATTTGGCATGGTATATTTACCTGTGCAACATCAATTATTGTGTCATTTTCCTTGGTTTTCTCAGAGGTAACAGTGACATCTTCATCTATCTTTACTTCATCGGCAAGATCTTCAGTGATATCTATTATTGTCACATCTTGGATTGTGACATATGTTGTGTTTGCTAATGACTGAAAAATTTGAGGTATGTCATCCATTTCTTTACTTGATTTTGTGTTCAATTCAACTGGATTGACATCCTCAACACCATTTATAAAAATGTTCTCTGGTTTTGGTGTAGCCTAATTCTCTTCATTGTGAGGCTTTTCGATGAGTGCTAATACTCTCTTGGGGCTTGTGTCCTCTTTAGGTACATTGAGTATTTTTCTCCAAGCATCCTCACTTTCTTTGTCAAGATCAATTAAGATTCCCTATAGTACTATGTAGGATCTCAATTTTGTTGAGAACTTCTTTGAGTGCAACTTCATCATTTCATAAATTTCTTCCATCTTAGACTCGAGCGGTATAATAGAAACTAGGGATCTTTCCCTTATCTGCTTCTCAGATTTTAGTGCATATGTCCACCTTGATGATAGCCTATCTAGAAGTCCTTGTGGCATCACCTTATCAAACTGTATAGGTATATATTTGAATACACACATTGCTTGGATGATGGCTTCTTCAATCTTATTTTGATCCTTGGGATTCAATTTTAGCCATTGTCTAACCTTAGGCTCAGATATTGAACCTAACTTGATGATTGAAGCGTAAATATGATCAATTATGGTACGAAGTTTGTTCTTTACAGGTTGGAGTTTCTCACTCTCATCTTTCTTAGTGTCTTCCTTATCTTCCTTGCTTCAGATTAATCTCCTCCTTCTCTTAGGTTCTGAAGTCTTCTCGGTTTGAGGCTTTCTTTTATAAGTCCTCTCTTGTCCTTTCGTAACCGGTGGTGAGTCTACTTTTGCAGTTTGACTCCTTGTTTGTGATGCAACTCTTGGCTTCTTTGGGGGTGGTGCATCAGAATCTATTGATTCAGAGTCACTCACTTGTTCACCTTCACCGATGGGTGACTATCCCTCGGTGTCTTCTATTTGTTCTGTTTCTTCATTGTTTAGTGACAACTTTTTCTTAAGTGTCTTTACCATTTTATCCTTCTTTATGTCGATTTTCTTCACTACTAGTCCGATCTTTATTCTTGCCTTAGCCTCTTCATAGGTTCCTGATGCAGGATCCTCTTGGGTCATTGGCAATCCAACACAACCAAAAAAAAATGTCTTGCTTTAAGTTCATTAATTTTTTCTTTGTCGCTCGGGTTCTGCTGCTCAGGCATGCTTGTCTCTGTTGCTCGGTTATGCTTTACCGACGGTTGTTGATTTTTGGTGTTCCTTCGCCCGAGATGCTTATTTTGGGAGTTGGATCTTTCGACGACTTCTTCATTTAATTTTGATGGCTTAATTTATTTGGGGTCTCTCATTGGGTTCTGTGTGGACCTAAATCTGGGTCTCTCTCATGGATTTGAACATCGACCTCTTGTGGTGGACTCTTGTATATATTTGGTTGTATGTTCTTAGTTTAGGAGGATTCTTAGAGAAAGAAAGAGGATGTTTAGATATTGATATCGAAGGTCTGTGATCACTGTTGTATGAAGATATTTTTATAATTAATTGAATATATGGTCAAAACTGGGAAGACCTTACAGCTCGGCATGTAATGATTTTGATCAAGTTAATATAATGGATCACTATGTTTTCTTCTCTCACTTTGTAGTTTGGCTTTTGCATTGTATCTGCAAGCTGGTTTGGTAGCTAGGAGTGCCCTTGGCCCCTCCTACTAATCCTCCTTGCATTAGGTGGTATCAGAGCGTGGCGAGATCTAAGTTCCTTCTTGAAACCCTTACCCTAGTTGGTATTGGTTTGGCGTAGCAAATTGCGATCTGACCTAGACTTGTAGAGGGATTCAAGATGGTTCATGGGAGAGGAAATGCAGATCTAGGTCTAGTTGATATGCTTAGACAGATGGCTGCTAGATTGGAAGTTGTTGAGATAGCCCAACGCAACAGAAGACATCTTGATGATGTTAGTGATGATGAAAATGAAGAGGTTCAAGGTGAAGCTGCACCCGCACCTATGATGAAACATGAATAAGAGAAATTTCTGAGAGCCTTGACAAGTTGAAATCCATACCTATGTTTAATCCTCCTGAGTACAATGGAAAATTGGATTTTGAAGAATTGATTGACTGGATAACAGAGATGGAAAAGTATTTTAAATATGAAAATGTGGCAGAGGATAAGAAGGTGAAGATTGCAAGCACAAAGCTGAAAGGTCATGCATCCCTATGGTGGGAACATCTGCAATTAGATTGAAAGAAGAAAGGTAAAGATAAAATCAAGGTATGGGATAAGATGGTAAACAAATTGAAAGGCAAGTTTCTACCTTGTGATTATCAGAATAACCTGATTAGGAGAATGCAAAGCTTGAAGCAGAAGGATAAATTTGTGAAAGACTATACTGAGGAATTCTATAGATTGGACATCAGATCTGGACATGTTGAAGATGAGGTGGAAAGAATATCAAGATACCTGAATGGCTTGAGAAGTTCTATACAAGATGAGATCAGTTTGGTCAAGATGGAAAGCATTGAGGAGGCATATCAATTTGCCCTAAAAGTTGAGGAAAAGCTTAACAGAAGGTATGAACAAAGACAAAGAGGTAGGGGTGGTAGATTCCCTAGAGGAAGAGGTAGATCCCATGGTGAAAACAACATATTTGAACCAGACAAGTCAATTTCAGACACATCTCAAGATAAAGGAAAGACTGAATGGAAAGGTGGAAATTCATACCGAGGAAGAGGAAATTACTGTAGATGTGGATATAGCAGAAAGGGATTCCAAGTTACTTGTTACAATTGTGGTGAAGAAGGACATAAATCTTTTGAATGTACACATGCAAGCAAGAAAGGCAGTAGTAGCAGAAATGCATTGGTACAAGAGGAGTCACCAAATGAAGCTGAAAAGGAAGGAAATTTCATGATCCGAAGGATACTATGGAGTGAGAAGGATAAGCAAGATCCGATCAGGAAAAATTTATTCAAAATCAGATGTTTGTTCAAAGTTTGTGAATCTAAAAATTGGGAAGTATTATGATAAGGTGTTGTGTGATATTATGCCTATGGATTGTTGTCATATTTTGTTGGGTAGACCTTGACAATATGATAGACATGCTATACATGATGGAAGGTTGAATAGATATTCTATTTGGGTTGATGGTAAGAAGCAAGTTTTTTTACCTTTGACTGAAGAATCTATTGGTGAGATATGTACATTTGTGAAAGTTTGTTTGGTGGAAGGTAGATAGTTTGTTAAAGATTTGAAAAGAAATGATATCTGTTATGCTTTGATTCCTAACAAACCAAGTAAGAATAGAGTAGATGACATTCCTGGAGAAGTTGGGAAGTTGTTCACTGAGTACAAGGAGATAATTTTAGATAATGTACTTGATGGTTTTCCACCAATGAGAGATATCAGTCACTGTATGGATCTAATTCCTGGAGCTAGTTTACCAAATAAAGCACAACATCGGTTAACACCGACCGAGAATGAAGAATTTAACCGAAAAGTTCATGAATTATTGAACAAAGGCTTGATCCAAGAAAGTTTGAGTCCATGTGTAGTACCTTCTGTATTGGCACCTAAGAAGAATGGAGAATGGAGAATGTGCACTGATTCTAGAGCGATCAATAAGATCACAGTGAAGTATAGGTTTCCTATACCGAGAATGGATGACATAATGGATTGTTTGAGTGGAGCAAGATATTTTACCAAAATTAATTTGAAAAGTAGATATCATTAGATCATAATCAAAGAAGGTGATGAATGGAAGACTACTTTCAAGACAAAGGAAGGTTTGTATGAGTGGTTGGTTATGCCTTTTGGTTTAACTAATGCACCCAGTACTTTTATGAGGTTAATGAATGAAGTTTTGAAGAAATTCCTAAGCAAGTGTATGATTGTATATTTGGATGACATTCTGATATTTAGTAAGACTAGAGAAGAGAATTTGATGCATATAAGACAAGTGTTACAGAGATTGAAAGAGGAAAAGTTGCTGATAAATCTTAAGAAATGTTCCTTCATGAAAGAAGAGCTTGTGTATTTGGGTTTTGTGATTTTAGCTGATGGTTTGAAGATGGATCTAGAGAAGGTTGAAGCTATACTGAACTAGCCTACACCTAAAAATGTCACTGAGGTAAGATCATTTTATGGATTGGCAATTTTTTACAGGAAGTTTATTAGAAATTTTAGTTCCATTTGTAATGCTATGACTGAAATAATGAGAGGAGACAAAAGAGAATTCAAATGGACACATAAAGCTAATAAGAGTTTTGAAGCTTTGAAGCTAAAGGATGTTGAATTACCTGTGCTAGCATTACTTGATTTCAATAACGTATTTCAAGTTGAATGTGATAATGGAAGTGCAATTGAAGCTGTATTAACTCAAGAAGGTAAACCTATTGCTTTCTTTAGTGAAAATTTAAATGATGCAAAAAGGAAATATTATGTCCATGATTAGGAGTTCTATGCTATTGTGCAAGCTATGAAGAAATGGAGACATTATTCGATGCCAAATGAATTTGTGTTGTATACTAATCATAAGGCTTTACAATATTTGGGTAGTCAGAATAAGCTAAATCAGAGACATATGAAATGGGTAGAGTATTTGCAGAGCTTTACATTTGTGATTAAGCATAAGAGTGGAGCTTCTAACAGAGTTGCTAATGCATTGAGTAGAAGAAGGCCATTATTGACTGAAATGAGAATTGAAGTTCTTGGTTTTGATGACATGAAGAATTTGTATGAAAGTGATCCTGATTTTTCAGAGTAGTGGAGAGTATGCAGAGCACCTAATTCTAATCAATCAAGTAAGTATGAAGATTACTTCATTCAGGAAGATATGTTGTTCAAAGGTATTCAGTTGTGTATACTAAGAGGATCAATGAGAACTAATTTGATTAAGGAGAAACATAATAGTGGATTGGCTGGACATTTTGGTATTGATAAAACATTAAGTTTGTTGAAGGAAAGGTATTTTTGGCCTCGGTTGTATAAGGATGTTCAGAAATTTGTGAAAAGTTGTGGGGTTTGTCAAGTTGCAAAAGGAGTGAGTCATAATACTGATTTGTATACACCTATTACTGTTCTTGAGAAACCTTGGAGTGATATCAGCATGGATTTTGTTCTTGGCTTACCTAGGACAACAAGAGGTAATGATTCCATATTTGTTGTTGTGGATAGATTTTCTAAAATCACAAATTTAATACCATGTAAGAAAACATCAGATGCAGTACATATAGTAGATCTTTTCTTTAAGGAAATTGTCAGATTGCATGGATTACCGAAGAGTATCATCTCTGACCGAGACAGTAAGTTTGTTAGCTATTTTTGGAGAACACTTTGGAAGAAGTTAGATACTGAGTTAAAGTTTAGTTCTACATTTCATCCACAGACTGATGTACAAACAGAGGTTGTAAACCAAAGTTTGGGTAATCTGTTGAGATGCTTAGTTCGAGACACACCAGGCAAGTGGGATTTGATGTTGGCTTGCATACAATATTTTAGTGAATAGAAGTACTGGAAAGACACCTTTTGAGATTGTTCATGGCACACAACCAAGAGGTATATCAGATTTGAGAGATATTGTTGGAGAAGAGAAAAGAAGTGTTGAAGCAGAGGAATTTGCATAATTTATGAAGGCATTGCATGAAGATGTAAAACATAAGCTGGAGAAAAGTAATTAGAAATACAAAGACAGTGCAGACAGATCAAGAAGACATAAAACATTTGAAGTTGGTGATGTAGTGATGGTTCATCTGAAGAAAGGAAGATTTCCTATTGGAACATATGGTAAACTGAAGATAAAGAAATTTGGTCCTTGCAAAATACTGAGAAGATTTGACAGTGGAAATGCTTATGAGGTTGAATTACCTGATGAAATGGATATATCACCTATATTCAATATTTTAGACTTGTATGAATATCATGAACCTGATGAAGAAGTGACTGTATCAGGTGATTATCCTAAGAAGCAGATAGAGGAAGTTAAAAAGATTCTGAAACAGAGAATTGGTAGAAGCACAAGAGGAAAAGAATACATGGAATATCTAGTGAAGTGGAAGAATAGACCGATTGAGGACTCATCATGGATTTCTCAATCCAAGTTGGATTCATTTCAGGTTGGACATGAAAAATGATTCGGAGAATAATTTCTTGTAACCCCATGTGTTTGATGCATGAGCATCTTGGGTCATTGACAATCCTACACAACCAAAAAAAAAAGATGTCTTGCTTTAAGTTCTTTAATTTGTTCTTTGTTGCTCAGGTTCTGCTTCTCGAGCATGCTTGTCCTCATTTCTCAGTTATTCTTTATAGATGGTTTCTAATTTTTGGTGTTCCTCCACCCGAGACGCTTATTTTGGGAGTTGGATCTTTGGTCGACTTCTTCATTTAATTCCAATGGCTTAATTTATTTGGGGTCTCTCAATGGGATTTGTGTGGACTTAAATTTGGGTCTCTCTTATGGATTTGAGCGTTGACCTCTTGTGGTGGACTCTTGTATATATTTGGCTGTATGTTCTTAGTTTAGGAGGATTCTTAGAGCAAGAAAGTAAATGTTTAGATATTGAGATCGAAGGTCTATGATCTCTATTGTATGAAGATCTTATTATAATTCATTGAATGTATGGCCAAAACTGGGAAGGCCTTACAGCCTGACATGCAATGATTTTGATCAAGTTAATATAATGGATCACTGTGTTTTCTTCTCTCACTCTGTTGTTTGGCTTCTGCATTATGTCTGCAAGTTGGTTTGGTAGCTGGGAGTGCACTTGGCCCCTCCTACTAATACTCCTTGTGTCAGTTCCAAACCTTGGTAATGATTTGTCTGATGGTTCATTTAATAATGTTTCAATAGCATTGGTGGCTTGATCTATGTTGATCTCATAGTCAAGTGGGGCTAACCATGTTGTCCTCGATATAGCTGGTTTGACCAAAGTTGTGTCAGAGTCCACCATGAAACAAATGTCATTTTTATATTTATCTACCCGTTGTTATGGTATCCTCGTCCTTTTCTGCATTCTATCCTTGAATCCAGTGAAATATTCATCCATAACTAATGTAAAGTTGTCCCCTACTGACTTGATATACTCACTAATCTATATTGTCACTGGTCAGGTAGTGTCCCAATTGACATTACCGACATATGGGAATAAGTCTTGAAAGTAGAAAAATATGCACATGATGAGTGAACCGAACTTACATGAGTTAGACCTTGCTGATCTAATGGTCCTCATGTTCTCCTCCAATTACTTCAATAGAAGCTTGGATAGATCCAACTGTAGTCCCTTCTATACAATCTTATGGGTGACGTCAACAACTCCACTTGCAATGTTGTTTAACCGACTTGCTTAGAATATCTTGTATCCCAATACACATGCACCGAACTTCAGTTCTAGATCGATGATGGAATTTTACCTTTAATCCTTTGTCATCTTATACTGCATCTTTCATCTTCTCAATCTCAGGGCGAGAAGGGCATTTTAGTGCCTTGACCTTGTCAGTTATTGGATAACCGGTCACTGTGTGTATCACATCCCTAGTGATCTATTTTGGCTCGTCTAGCCACATCTTTCAGTCATGTACCCTACTTAGTACTATCCTAATCCACTCAATTTTGAACTCCTTTGGGAACATTAGGGCATTTGTTAGCCCTTTGAACTCAATGTGTTTATGCTCCTCCTTGATGGTTCCGTCTGTGCAAAGTTGTTTGTAAGCTTGTTCGACCTCAAGATCTCCTATATCAACGATCTTGCAATGTATGTATGCCCGAACATCCTCGATGAGCAAAACCCTAGGTGGTATGCTTGAGAATGCTCCAACATCGTCGGGTTGTGAGGCAACCTTGGGGCAGAATTTGTTATGTGGCTCCTCATAGGTGGAGTTCTTGATTAGTTTGACCTTATTGTCTTTGGCATTCTTGATCTTGGTTACATGGGATGTGGTTGCCATGATTTTGTAAATTTAAGGCTTTTCTCGTAAAACAAACTACGAGCTTTGGTAATTCTAGTTACTCACTTGATCTGCTGTAGCTATTTGAAGATCAAAATCTACCGTAGTAGCTGTGAAGGTGCTCATGAATATTTGTGCAATCTTTTCACTTTTGGTCGCTCTACTTCACTTTGCTCTTTTCTCGTAAATTGCATGGTGAATAATGAGCTCTTTCATTGCCCTTTTATAGACGATTCCCTAAGTGGTGTCATTAATGTTTTACTTACTTGTCGGGTGTCAAAGATGGAGTCACTCGGGTAACATGCCAACTTCATTCTCGGTGAGAACGTGATGCTCAGGGCAAGTGTCAACTCAATTGACTTTTCACATGTTCACCGATGGATCTTGGTATATAGTCGAAGACTACATTGTCATTTTGCATGATTATCGACGATGCTCGATTTACACTAATAATTCAACTTTTATGTGTATACCGACGCTTCTCAGTATGCATAGACAACTTATCTTTTTCACTGTCGATTCTTGGTATGTATCGACCGACGAGATTGACTTCTCAGATTCATAACAAGTAATACCATAGTGCATCTTTATTCATGCTAGTTTGGCATTTTATCAATGTATAATGGAATTGATGTAAAATATAGCTTGGTATAGTGCAGTTCCATACTTACTTGTTCTGCTTAGGTGGGGGTGGTGATATCACCAGATCCATTGGATAAGGTGTCACCAATTGCATTGCTTGGTCCAGCATCATATGTGTTTTTAGCTTTCCACCACATTTTGTTTCTCATCTTTCAGATGTCTTCAATGGTATTGCCATTGGAAAATGTGCTTGTCTCTATCACTCGATCTCTGCAGTCATTTCTTAGATGGCCGACCCTATGACAGTGTAAGCATGCCATTTCAGAGCTAGTCTAGCTTCTAGACCTTCTCATCCATTTCCTCATGCAGTTTGTAGTTATGTGACCATATCTACCACATGTTGTGCAGTAAGTCCATGTATTGTAATCTCAAACATATGCATTATCGACTCTTTTTTAATTGATAAGCATTTTCTTGTTCTTTTAGCTTCCATGCTTGCCTTTTATTTTTCCTACATTCAAGAGATGTGTGCCCATGCATTTTGCAAGTAGGACAATATTTTTCCATGTAAGATTCCTTCATTGGTTGTTTCACCTTAGATTTACATTCATATGCTTTATGTCCTTTCTTGTTACAGTTATAACAATTTCCTATGAATGTAGATGTGGATTTAAGAATACCTTTAGATTTGCTCCTGCAAACATTTGATGTGTGGCCTGGTTTCCCACAGTGATTGCTTGACAACTTTCTTGGTCTTGGATTTGTGTAGACATCTTTGTGATCAAATTGATTTGATAATTCTCCATGCTCGGTATACCAGTCCGGTATTGTTTTTGACTCTTCTTTGTCCATCCAGAAAATCATCCATTCTTTTGGTGCTTTCTTTAGCTCTCTTGATCATATCATTGTGTTGTTGCTAAATTCTCATTTCATGCTTCAGCCTTTCATTTTCTTCTCTTAGCTCACCAATAGCTTCCAATTTCCCATTAAGTTCTATGTTCAGTTGATTTACCTCATGAATCATTAGAACAATTTGATTGGTGATCTCATGATGATTTTCAGTAAGTCTTTGTATCTCTGTCTCTCTTTCTTGTAGCTTTTCATTGATCTTCCCTCTGTCATCAATATATAATGTTCTTTCTTATTAAGCTTGTCTAACATTGTTCATAAAATCAATCATCCTTACCATCTGTGTCTCTTGACCGATTTGCAGTATCTTTACTTGTTTTGTCAGATGTTGATTGACTTCATTCAGGCTTGTGATGCTTCCTTCAGATGTGTATGATGTATTGCTAGATGCAGATCCTGATGACTCAAACAAATCATGTATCTCTTCTTCATGATAGTTTGTTTCATTGTAGCGAGATGCCATAGATTTTATTTCATCTAGTAGCTCTCTCATCTTGATTCTTGCTAATTTGCATTGCTCATAGAAGATCTGTATCTCCAACTTCTGATTCTCAATACCTTTGTCTAGCTTATACCTTCCATTGTATGATATTTTCTCTCAAGTGATTTGAACTTTTCCAAATAAGAGATCTAGCTCTGATACCAATTGTTGGAATAATGGAATGGTGTGTACTGAGAGGGGAGGGGTGAATCAGTACCCTTAAAACTTTTTATCAATTAAAACCTTTATCCTTTAGTAATCAATTCCTTGCATTACTGACCATATATGTTATTCTATCTTTGTGTATGTAATATCAATTCATAATCTTAATTTGCATGTAAACATTCATGAAATGTAATGACAGATGACACAAGATTTGGTAACACAAAAAACCCCTGTTAGAAGGTAAAAACTGTGGTGGGGATGAAACCCACAAAACTTCACTATCTGCAGAATGGAAGGGGTTGGTTAAGGCTTACAAATTTGATCACTTCTGATAATCTTACCCTTTTAGGAGTAACATGTTTAGATTGGTTAAGGTCTACTCTGCTAAGAGCTTTAGCAACACTATTTAGTGTGCACTCAATTAAGAGATTTACAAAAGGATTGTTAAATCCACGTTCTCAAAGAATTTCTTCTATTTGCTACACTTGTTAGAATGTGGTCAAAAATACTTATTGACTTGAGTATATGCAATCTTGAATTGCTGAGTATAGATCCTTTAAGTTCACATGTATAATGTATCACCTATTGTGATTGATTAATACCTTTGTTATGCTCGATAGCCTTGAATTTGGTTCTTGATAACCTATTTCATCTTTTGTTGTCTTTCTGTATAAAACTCTCATTCTAATCCATAGATGTGCTCCTCGGCTACAATCACCATCACACCATCTTGTTTTGACTGGTTACACATATATTTATACAATTAATTGACTTATTTTAGGTTTCACGCTTTACAATGATAATTCTATGATAAAAGGTTTAGAACTTGACCTTGATCTCCTAGTTTGCATGTTTACAATTAGTTAGACTAATTAAAACAATTACATTTGCTTTGCTTGTCCCTCAAGAAATGATTTTAAAGATATGCTTTAAATCTAAATATAAAACTTAAGTGTTTTATCTGGTGTGTAAGTCAGATCCACATTTCTGAAAATAAAGTTGTCTCTCAGTAGACTGTGCTCGGGTTGCTCTTTAGTCTGTCTTCGGTGATGTCTCTGTAGACATTCTGCTTTTCGGTTTGCTCTGTCGACTGACTGTCAGTGTTCCTCTGTGAACTTTGTCTTTCGGTTTACACTATTAACTGCTCTGTCGGTTTACAATAGGAACTGTGCTCTTGGCTGATAGTGCTGATTTCATTGTTCACTGATTTTGGTGACCACTTTGCACTTCTATGTCAGGTTGCACTATAGAGTGTCTTTCGGTGATAGTGTTACCGATAGTTCCAAAATTGTTTCTTTTGTATACTAATGGCAAAATATGATCATCAGTGAGAAGCTCAACTAATGTTGAATCTGCCATTGTCGTACCTTATGCCTATTTTTTAGTTATCTTTCAGAACTAGACAAAAGATGTAGAAGGGTTTGTATTTTTGTTTTTGAGTGATATGGTTTTGCTGAGATAAATGATAGAAAAACTAGAAAGAAACACCCCCCACAAAGAGAGAAACGAAACCCTAGTACAACCGAGAAGCTAGAAGAAGAAATAGTGCAATGAAGGCTATAGAATAAATAGGAAAATACCTGACCAAATTCTCCCAAAAAAATCTCATATCTGAAGAGAGCTCGTCAATAACTTTCTAATGCCTGTTTGTGAGAAAAAATGGAGTTCGTATGCTCATTTTAGAGGCTTGGAAGCGTTGAAAAGAAGTCCCCTCTTTAACTGGAAAAGTCCAGTATATAGAAAAATAAAAAAATATAACCTCTACAAAAATGTCCACCTTGGAAAGAGCTTTCCATCGATATATGGAAGTCAAAAATTGGCCACCGTTTGCTCCAGATAGAGCGAAAAAACTAGTAGGAGGGTAAGAGAGAAAAAAAAAACAATTTTTTTTTGTTTGTTTTTAAAGCCCTTGGGGGCTGCCCGTTGGGTGGTCGGTCACATGGGTGACTATTGGCCAACGGCTGGCGGGTCTGATGCCGACGGTGTGGGGACCGCTGCGGCTAAGCCGCTGCCGGCAACCGCAGGCAGCTCCCGAAGTAGACTGCTGGTTGGCCGGCGGTGCCGCCTAGGCTAACAGTCGGTGGCGACGGTGGATTGCTGGCAGTGCGGTGGTGCTCCGGTGGCCGCTTGGCAATGGTAGCAGTGCCACCCAAAATAATAAAAAAATGATTTATTTTTTAAATTTTTTTCTCGTTTTGTGTGCCAGGGCAGTATAGGCAATTTTTTTTGCCTCAGATTGCAACTTTGGCCAAAATGGTCATGCCTTATATGGAAATAGGGGTTTTTGGGCATTTTGAGCGCAACCATGAGGTCGGTTTGTGCTCAAAGTGCTACAAATATTTCCCCCCTAGATCCACACAAAAATTGCTGAAAAAAATGTGAAACCCTCGGAGCTCCTAAAACATAAAAAATTTAAGAACGAGCTGCAACAACAAGACTCTGATACCATGTTAAAATTCATTGAATTCAACCATCAAGATCCACTGCGTGCAAAATAACTTGTTACAAAAGCAAAGCTTGTAGACAAAACTTAGAATGATCCGAAAGACAAAATATTCATTCAGAGAGGGAATAAATGAAATATAAAGAGATCAAACCTTATAAAAGAGATCGAACACCAATAGGTGAAAAAACCTAGGTTGCATGAATAATTAATTATAACATGCCTAAAGTTTAGCTTAAGTAAACTAGAGATAATAAGTGACTTTAATAATTAAATCAAATGATTTAATTAACAAGAGAATTAACATATTACTGTAACACCCCTTGCCCCTCCTTTCTATCCCTACCTCTACCTTTCTTTCCCTCTCACCCTATTGCAAACATAATATGAGCCTGTTAGTCATAAAGTTTATCATAACTATTCATTCAACACAACAAGCTTTATCAATGAATATTTATTGCAAAAAATATCTTCACATATTTGGATGATACATGGAGGTTTATTGTTTGAGAAAACTATTGTTGTTTCTTTTTACAAAAGTACACTTAGACCATGTCTCCAAATTGAAGCTAATGTTCATCTTCTATGTTCACAACCATTGCAACTTGCATACAATTTAGCACTAATAATCATGTCCACGCCATGTCATAGGTTTTGCACTCAATGAGCCTTGTCGTGTATTCTCTTTGCATATTTTATCTTGTATCTTTCTCTCCACCCATTACTCTCTCCATCTCCACTCTCTACATAGTTGATTTGATGTTATCAATTCTCTAGACCTTTATCCCACAAACACTATTATTAGTTCCTGCCGTAGGCAGGATATTATAGCATTCATTGTAATGCTACTGTTTGTATTAGTTGTCTAATCAAATCATTGTATTTTTCAACAACTTTTTGTATTGGTATAGTTTTAATATATTTTGAATTTTCTATATTGTAATAGGAATTATTTATCTCTAATTTTATTGGTTGAATGTGACTACACTAGTATGTGAGACTTTTGCCTTTTTCTAAGAGATATTTTCATTTTAATTGTCCAATCATAACATTTTATTTTTTGACAACTTTTTACATTTGTATAGTTCTAATATATTTTGAATATTCTATTTTTTTTTTTTTGCTACTATTGTTTATAATATGTTTATTGCAACTAATTAATTATATTATATATTAATATTAACTTAATAGTATAATATTAATATAATTTTTTATATATTATATTGATATAATATATTATTAGATTCATAACAGTGCACAAAAAATACCAAAACAATGTTAATTTAAATATCATTAATTACTTGAATATGATACTGTAATAGAAATCTTCATTTAATATTTACTATTTAATATTTAATGTTCATCAAGCCAAATCTCGTAAGGCTTAATCTTTAAGACTTAGGCAAGAACTAGACGCTATGAGTCCTTGTTTTCTAAAAGACCTACCAATTGACCTCAATAATTAACAAACATATGAAAAAATAGACCAAACAATTCTTTGATCAACCTTAAATAACTCTTCCTTATGCCTATTGTACACCAAGGTGCAATTGCTAGTAAAAAAATTGGCCATATAAATACTTGTCCCCTCAACTCCGAATATAATTCAAATGACTCCCTAAAGTATTTGACTTAAATGCATCATTGTCTCCAAGGAATCAATTTGTTGTTATCTCTTTATAGAAAGGTCTCCACGGTACTGAACCCGCCCAGTACATGGGTGGCGGTATTAAAAATTTCCAAAGCATACCCTAATACAAGAAACCGGATTTTCAAAACCGCCATTATGGCAAGACTAGTGCAAAACCCTTATCCTTCCCGTTTGCAGATTTGTTTTGTGCTTCTCTTGGCCGATACTATGGCGGATGATCAACACCTGCTATCTCCTCATCATTTTTCTTACTTTTCGTTTGGAAGTTGAAGCGTTCGAATCCCAGTAAAGATCGGCGGCTCAATTTAAGCTTGATTCCGGCTGTTTTCAGATCGCGAAACAACTTCTAGGGTTTGTATCTTTTTTTCCCCTCAAATGTAACGTTTTTCATATCTTTTGACGTAACTTATTGTGTAGATCCTTATTTTTTCCCTTGAAAGATCGACTAATCTCTAGAAACAGGTTGTTGATGGTAGAAGTGAATCGTTTAAGCTTGACTGAGTATTGTAGCTTGGTTTTTGTTAATGAACCCTTATTATCTTTGATAGCTCTATCAGCGAGTATGAATAATATGTTTCTCATTTCTTCTGCAGAAAGTGAAGTTTAGGGTTTCGACCATCAAAAACTTTTTTGAGGTAACGTATTGTAATTTTTAATTTTGAATATATGTTTTTTTGAGTGATTTATCAATACGCAAAGTATTTTTAGACTACACTAAAGAATACCCCTGTAAGTATGAATTTCTCTGTAAAATATTGTTAATTATATAGTAATTATAGACATCTTTTTGTTTACAAGGTTTTGCACAAAATTTCCTTTTCTGTCGAAGTAAACATTTTATTTCAAGTACATTCTGACTGCATTTCCTTTATGATCGGGTTGTCTTTTGTTCGTGTCTACCGGCAATTTGCTTTCTTTAACTTTTTTTTTTTTGTTGAATTAACCCTGTTTAGCAATTATGGATTCTGTAACGTCGGGTTTGTACGCCCGTTTTCTCTGGTAGTTTTTTGCCTTCTTTGTTTCTCACACTTTTTTGTCGTGCTTTTTGCCGGTTTTAACACCCTTATCCTGGAAGGCTATGGCTAAACCTGAGACCGGGTTCTGATGTTTTACCAGAATTTAACGACATAATTTTTACGATTCAATTTGATTGAGCTCAAATTTCATGAGCCAGTGGTCAGCGTAATTTGATATACCTTTGAAAAACCACCAACTCGATCGTTGTACCCCTTTTTCCGAGGCCGTAGTGTTAGCTGTTTTTTGGGTAACATATCATTGACCGGTGGAGGGTTAATGCCCTTTTTATTGAACCTAACCAGTTATCCTTGAAACTTTCTGTTAAAAAAATTGATCATGTACTCTTGGCTTTTCAGGTTTTAGAGCAGTGTAACCATGTCAGAAGACCGGAAAAAAATGTTGGAAGCTTTGGTGGCCAAGAGAAAGGCCGAAGCTGAGAGTGGGGAGAAGAACAAGAGACAGAAAGCTCCTTCTCTGCCTGTTGCAAAGCCTGCCAAAAAACCTGTCAATAAGCCTGCAGAAAAACTTGGCAGCAAGGCTAAGCCAGGCCCTGCTCCTGTAAAGAGTAAGCACAAGGAAGTTGTGAAGCCAAAGCGATCAACTAAGCTTGATAGGTATGAGACAGATGAAGATGAAGAAGAAGAACAAGAGGAAGATTTCACCTCTGAATCTGGTGAAGAAGATGAACTTTCTGATCAGGATTCTGAAGATGATAAGAAAGCCAAGTCCGTGAAAAAGCCTTCATTTGAGTCAAAAGGAAAGTCTCTGGCTAAAGGGAGTCTGAATGGCAGGGGAACGGATGACAAGGGAAAAGGTATAATGAAAGATAAAGGGAAGAGTGCACTAAAAGTGGATGATAGTAGTAGTGAAGATGGGGGTAGTGATGATGATGATGGAGGGGATTTGTCTGATGATCCTTTAAATGAGGTTGATCCTTCAAATATTCTTCCCAGTAGAACACGTAGACGAGCTTCCCAGCCAGGGGCGTACCAACTTACCAATGTGAATGATGATGATGATGACGATGATGACGATGATAGTGACTAGAATGCTAATATGTTTTAAGATCACTTGGCACTTTCAGTGGTAGGATGTTAAAGATTTAAGACAATATCACATGTAATAATGAACTTTAGCTTTTTACATGTCAAATGTTAGATCACATGTTTAGTATAGTAATGTAGTAAATGTAGCAAAGTAGATAGCAGTTCTTGATTCTGTAAGTGAATAGTTAATGCTTTCTTGTGCTCCGCTCATAATTTTTGGTCATTGCCATGGGAAGCATTATTAATTTATTTCTGTCCAAAAGTTGGTCAAAACCTTATTGAAGGTCCCTTAAACTTCTAACAAGTTCATTGCTTTTTCTATGATGCCCGTTGAATGTACACTGCTTTTAGTGGAGGGAATAAGAGGGACCTTGGAGTTTGCACAATGTATCAACTGGGTTGTCATTTTATATCTGTTCTGATCAAGTGTAACAGTCCGGCTTGTCCTTTGTTAGCTAGAATATTAAGGCAAATTAAAACTTCTTGTTTATATTATCCCATTTCAAAGCTTTTGTTTACATTCTTCTTGAAAATTGCAGCACTAAGGTGGGATTTGCCCTCTAGAAGTTTTATGATCATACTTGGAAAATATTCAGACAAGATTATGGATTATTAACTCCGAATCTTGTTAAAGCTTATTGTTCAAAATGAGTGGTGCCAGTGGAGAGGAGAGGCAAGTACACACTTCTTCTGAGATGGACTGCAGCAGCGGACCAAAATAGCCAGAAGAAGTTTGATAGTTGCATTTGTGCTATTTGCTGTAATAACAGTGGATCTTTGTTATCATTTTGCAATTGACAAAGTAATTATCTTCAAGATTGTCCAATTTGTTTCAAACAAATCATTTTCGAACTTAGTGACTGTCTCACCATGATATAGGGATAATTCTTTACAATCATACAGTATTGGGCTTAGCACAGTGGGTGCTGCTGAGAATTTTTAGGAGCCTTTGAAAATTAGGCGGTCCTACGATATTATAACCTTGAACAATCAGTTGGTACCTTTGATTTTAGAGCATCAGCAGGCAATGCAAGAAAATAGTTTAGAATTTATAGGATGCTGGTAATCTGCTAATTTTTTTAAGCAGCAGCTAATGCCTTCTAATGAGATGTCACGTGGCCAAAAAAATTCTCAAATTTGGTGGAGGAAATTTTTGGTCCCACTGTAAAGGTAGGCAGTGATCTTAAAACTAAAAATGGGGGGTTTATATTTTCCAGAATAAGTTTCTATTTTATTATTAACAGTTTTTCCTCATAAGAGATCCCTAGCCATAAAAATAAATCCTGAACCCCTTTGCGTGGAACTGCATCCTTGTGAATCATGTATCTGCACATTTACAGTTTTCAAGTGCATTTACATTTGTTTGGCCTTGGCATTTATTTTAATTGCATCCTTTAGTTTTATGTGTAGTTTGCATACATCAGTAATGATTACGAGGAATTGTCGTCTGGTATTTTTTTGGTCTTCTACTTTTTCTTGTAGTAGTTCATTTTTAAGATGCATTGGCAAGATTCACATACTTCTGTACTTATGCTAAACCCGCGACTCTTGTGAAAGGACTGGCTCTATCTGACCATGGATGCATTGAGAGAGTTATCACAAATCTACCTTATAACTCAAAGCAAATGCATAGTAATTCTTTTGAAAGTAAAAAAGACAACTTATAAAGCTCGCTGGTGATGCTCTATTTTGTTGGGTGCTTCCTTTCTTGAAGTTATGTTTCATGCATCGTACTTTTGCCTCTATGGTTGATGTCTGTGATGATGGGGATGTCCATATGATTCATACCTCCCTTTTGTTTCCAAACTTTTGAATTCTCTTGTTTGGCATTTTTATTTTTTCTTCACATATTTTTTTCTGTTTCTCAATGAATAACTACATGCTTCTTGTTCGTGACCTTCATTTTTCTTTTGAATCTAAATTCCACGTGACCCTCGAGTGATTTTACTTAGTTTGTAACTCTCGCCCAACTCCTGCACAAGTCCTCTCAATGGGAAATGCCTATGCAAAAACTAAGCCTCT
Source organism: Thuja plicata (assembly GCA_018584345.1). Lineage (NCBI taxonomy): Eukaryota > Viridiplantae > Streptophyta > Pinopsida > Cupressales > Cupressaceae > Thuja > Thuja plicata. The sequence continues at coordinate 425,947 of MU223854.1, forward strand.
CTGGGTCGATTTTTTGTTTTTAATTTTTTTTGGGTATTTTTGAGGCTCTCAAGATTTGCCAGAAACCGTTTGTCTTGTGATCTCAAGGGTACATCTTATTGTGGAGTAGTTAAAAAACGTTTTTGCTTGCTTTCAATTGACTATCTTTTCTTATAGAAAAGAAATAATATCATGATGCGAAGAAGGCTTGGACATTTCCCTTGACCGAAACTTTAAGATTCTTGCTTGCTTAGCTTGATTGTAAGACGCTAGTGTTGTGTCTTGGAAAATTGTGAAATTTGCATTCTTGATGTCTATTTTAGAGGGATGACAACTTCGATATTGCTAATAATTTCTTCTATGACCACTTTTTGGAAATAAATATCTTGCCAACAAAACTAAGATTGCATCACCCAAACTATTTTAGTGATGAGAGCAAAGCCGTTGTTGTTGACTATTTGCTTGCTTTCATTCTATATGAAAACAAATTCGTCACAATCAAATATAGGGATCAACTTTAAATAGCCACAATTAACTCCCTTGATAACATATGAATCCTTTTTAATCACAAGTGTTAGAATGTTTCAGAATGACCTTCCAACCATTCTAATTTATTTACAAGTCATGCTACAAGTAACTGCTACAAGTAACTCTCCCTTGATATCATATGAATCCTTTTTAATCATCAATGTTTGAATTTTTCAGAATGACCTTTCCAACAATTCTAATTTATTTACAAGCAATACTATTTTTATGGAGGATTTTTCGTGTTAAAGTCTTCACTTTGTTCATATCATAGCTCTATTCTAGTATTTATTTATGATATTTAAAAATATAAAAAATATAATACGACATGAATATCGTAGCTCTATTCTAGTATTTATTTATGATATTGAAAAATAAGAAGGATATAATACGACATGAAATAAGAGTGCTTTGATAGAAAATATACTAAGAAATAGAATAAACGCCTAAATTAGGTCAATACCATAGAATACAAAAACCATCCCACACTAAATCTCTAATAATAATATTTACTTGCTATACACAAGCCTCCTCCATATGGCATAAACGAGTGAGAAATCACTAATCCTAACACAAATCATTGCATAACATAATTAATTTTACAAGTTATCCATATGACTTAATATAGCCAACTGAAAGTCATATGGTAACATCCACATCCTCCCTAATATGAAAGGTCAATATAAATAACATAATCCATTCAAATTACAAATTAATAGTAATTGATTATATAAGGTATTATATGAACCCCACTTGAACCCCAAACAAACCACTCATTCAATTGGAATATCCTCCAAAACCAACTTATATAACTCGTGGGCCCTTCATGCTAGCAACTCGACTAGCTGTGCCAAGTACCTAGTAGTAGACCCATATGCCCAACCATATGCGCTAAGCCCTATTTGAGCCATTTGTTAGCGCTAAGCCCAAGGGGCTTTTTATTTTTTATTTTTTCCTTTTTGCCTAGCTAAGGTCACATGGGTGAGCAAGAGCCTATTCAAGGCCTAGGGGTATTTTGGTCAGATTCCTGCAATCCATAAATCATTGAAAGGCCAACTCCACCATGGTGCAAGTTATTCTGCCCAATTTGTTTGTTTGTTAACATTTTTTGCAACTTGAAGTCGACCTTACTTTTTGGACTCCTAAGCTCATAGCTTTGCTACAATCTCTTATTTTCGTGACTCTTATGCTATTGGAAAGGTATCAAGGATCTCTACCATTTAGTTCATGCAATTTTGTCATATTCAATCCCAAGTATTATCTATTGAGTTTTTTCAATTTGCGGCATTTGCTTGATTGCTTAGACATCCTATTATTTGGAGAGGTATGATTTGTGTGGGGGGCTCCATTTTCAATTTCTTATCTTGGAAGTCTTATATCAGGTCTATCAATTATTTGGCTATTTTGCTTGACTTGTGTGTTGTTGTTCACATGGTTCAATCAAGATTTGAGGTTCTTACTCCTCATAGTTATCACTCATGGAACTTGAGGATGCAGCGATTGCTTTGGTCTAGGGGATTATGGTCTACCTTGAATGAGGAATAACCTAACTCCACCAAGAAGCATGAGAAGTTTTCACATAGGAACAAATGTAATGAGGCAGTGGGCTTGATTGCTATGCATGTTTCATATTTCTTGTTCTTCATTATTGAGGAGTGCAATGCACTTGGAGAGGTGTGGGATATGTATAAGGATCTATGCGATTCAATTACTGATGTAAGAGCTTTACAACTAGAGGTGGAATTGACATAGCTGGCTATTGATTCATTTCCTACTATTAAGGATTAATTGGTTATGTTTTGTAGCGTCGTAAATTATAACCTTGTGCAATTTACACCACATTTTGTGGCCTTGACTTAGTCTGTGGTGTCTCGACTCTTATCCAAGCCAATTTCTAGTTGAAATATTGAAATTTAGATGTCGTGTCCTCACATGGTGATCCAAACAAATATCCTGAACCCAATGCACCTCATTTCTCACTTGCCTACCCTATTTTATAAGAGCCCCCTAGGGTGCCCTTGACCCACCAATTTGGGTTTATTCAAATATGTCAGTGTTGGGTTTTTGCGAGTTGTTTTTCGATCCTAGTGTTTCAATATGACCTTTGGAAGTCAGATTAATTCATTAAATACATTGAGAACCCTATATAATAGCATTCTTTCAATTTATTTTCACATCAATCAATTGCCATTCAACGTTAAGAAGAAGCATTCAAGTTCAAGCATTCATGGTGACCTTTCATCTCACCATATACTCAAGAATTCTCTAGATCTCATCATTTTAGCAACTTACAACAATCATGATGCCAACATGTCTTTATGATTGATCTCTCTTATGTCATGTCATGTCATGTTATTGCATAATCACATGCGATTACATTCAAAGAGCTTGCGTCAATAATTCTAAGGTTTTTGTTCAATATTCTACTTCAAAGCTCCAACTTCAATTACATTTCAATTCAATTTCAAGGTTAATTCCAAAACTAGAGTTTGACCTAGGTAAACCCTCATCAACTCAAAATGTTTCTACTTTGTATGTGCAGGTGATAGGATTGAGAGACATATTTGGAATTAGACTGAGTAGATAGATCTAGAGATTGAGATTTCATAGATCTAAAAAAGAAGGGTCAAGGGCACCCCAAGTACCATTGATCAAACTTTTTTGACAAAAAATTTGGGGAAGAGTTTGAGCAACATTATGATCCTAGAAACACAACTTTCATCTAGATCAAGATATTCTGGGTCAAGGGTCCCTCATGCACCATTAACCTCCTAATTTCAGCCTAGATTTCAAAATAGGTTCTTCCCTATTTTCTCTTTCCAAATCTATAGCCCTAGTTTGCATATGGGTAAGTGCACCAAGATAGTGAATAGAAAAGTGGTCACTCACGTAAAAAGTCCAAAACTGCAAGTATTGTGATCGAGTTATTTGAAAATTCAAATAACCTGATTGCGTTATGGCCAGGAAAATCTGAGCCTTCACATGTATGAGGTTTTAATCAATAAACCGTGATTGTGTTTAACTTATATAGAACCACAATCATGGTTTTAAAATGAAAGTAACACAATCACATTTTTTTGATTATATATTTTTTTAAGAAGCCAACTATATCACTCTACTTGCAGCTCACGATAGAACAATGAGGATTTCTAAAAAGAAAAGAAAACCCATTTGTGTTTCAGACAATATCAACAAAAACAACCATGCCATGATGCCAAAAATGTATTTATTCATATTAATCTATTTTAATTTGTCTTCATTATGATTTGATTATTATTGTTATTATTATTATTATTATTTCAAAATTGATATTAGATTCTCCTACCCATAGGCCTAAACAAAATATACCTCCTAATGACCTTGAATAAGTTCCTTAGATGGGTGACCTTTTGAGTCCTCCAAGAAACCCCCACCAAATTCACAAAATGATTTATTAGGTTATACCACAAAACACAACCACCATTTCTAATCTAGTTGCTATACTGAAGACCTCCCAACACAACAATCATACATCCCTTATCATAGCCTTGGAAACAATGGTGACAAGTGTTCATTCAATCACCAAACAAAAAACTACATGGAAATCTTATAGAGACTCGTGTTGCAATTATTTTTCACATGACTTGTCATATAATGAAGTGAAAGCCAAAGAAATAATCAAAGAACTCATATGTGATCTATTCACTGATCCCAAAACCAATGCGACTCATCCTTTTAATTCAAAGAGGTTTCCTATACATTAGTGTACTCACAAGGACATCAAAATTAATTTCTGGGATAGGTGGTGGATGGTCTTCTACCAACCACCTTGTAATAATTATGAGGCGCCTTTATATTTTTTGAGAGAATAATATTGTCAGTTTTACCTCCATCAAACTCCCAATAACTTTGATATGAGGGAGCTCCAGGGTAGAGGTTGAGGGTCTTCCCAGAATAGACTGGGAGCTCGACGAGCACAAATTTTCCCAAATCAGGTACCAAAATAGTTCTTCATGTTAGAGTCTTAGTAGTCCTGAAGGAGTCTATGGAGGTATGAACTCTTTAGGCCTTTCCAACATTGACTGATACTATCATTTAGCATGACACAGTTATTTCAGCATCATGAAATAATAGGTGGATCATCTACTGCTTCTCTAGATGCCTCAAGTCAAATTTGCACAAGTTGTTTCATGTCTTCCATGGGATAGATATTGATGCACACGCAGATGGTTCATCCTCCCATGATTGTACAGTAAGAGAACCATTAGAGGATCAGGTATACATTCATTTTACATTGTATATGTAAGGAAACTCAGGTGCGGAAACAACTTCCTACACTAATCTCTATAGGAAAGTATTGTGCAAATTCTTTTAAATCCTTACAATTTCAGATTCGTTAACTACTTTAACAATGATATTGCAGCCACATACCATGCATA
>MU223854.1:436298-478125 GCA_018584345.1 Thuja plicata
GGAAGAGTGTAAAGTACTCAACTTTATCAGTTGCCACATGTCTTGCATGTCTTCACCTGTCATTGAAATCTCCTAGAAATAGCTCTTACGTGTCATAGGAATCCGTCATAACCGTTTCAACCATGATCTCCTTGCACACAATTCAAGATGCCGACACATCAAGTGGAGAGACACATCAACATGCCAACTAGACATGTACACTCACACTTAATTACATTATTTGCAAGAAAATACATTTTACAAAACAAATAATAAGAATAGGAATCATCCAAGGTTGAGACACCCTATTCCTAACAATATATATACATTTAGATAGAATTAAATTTGTGGTTAGCTTATGTTGCTTTGTTAACAATAATATATTAAATTTCATAAATTGTATTTCACCTATTATAGCCCTTTTCACTATTTGGTCAAAGACTCTGATCCTCTACCTCATCGACATGGTAGGAGTCTTGATTGTTAGATGGCACCATCATTTGAAGAACACCTTTTACTGAAGAAGCACAAGCAAGAGGCACCAAATCATTCAATTTTAGAGAAATTATAGTTCAATATAGTTATTTTTATGTTAATTTGACATTTGTAAACTATTTTTGACACAAGTAATCTAACTTCTTATTTTGATTTTTTTTGTTTAGGCATCTTTAGAGCCATCTACTGTTTTAAAGAGGCTTGATTTTGATGCTTCACCATAGCTGTAGGATTTCATAGAGACGTGTTGACATGCTTTTTGACTCGGTCAACAAGGGAGCCAAGTGTGTCCACCCAACTCTTCCTAAAAGAGGGATGAGAGAGAATCTCAGTCCTCCCAAGTTCCATGGTTGTTGGGTCACGACAATGTTGGAACAACTAAGAGGACACGAGGTTGTTTTAATCAAGGGGCTTTCTGTTTAAGCGAATACACAAGTAGCGATTTCCAAATTCCAAACTCTTGATAATGAAAGAAAAAACAAAAGATAGTTTAGGGTTCAAAGGATAAGAGATAATTGCATTTTACTAATACACACACCATAAACTAAAGCCAAGAAAGCATTAGATACATTTCACCATCAATAAATTTGATCAACCAACCACAATATAATAAGGAACTACGATTTATTCTTACAACATATTGTTTCCATGTTCCAGTATTAACATTTGTTCATATTAACATACATTAAACAACTCATGACATTGAAACATTCAAAACAAATAACCATACTTCAATTCTTGAATAAAGGATGACAACAATAAGAAAAATACCATTCATAGATACACATGCATATTTGGATAGATAAGATAAGCTTGAGATTATTCTTTTCATTGACCCATGTAACATTCACAAAATATGATTCTAATCTCTAAAAAAAAAATTGTTCCAAAGTTTCAAAAATTACTAAAAGAATGAGGGCCTCAAATCATCAATTTGAGGACGATAACAATGACCCAAAAGTTTATATATATAACCCCATGTCCCCATGCGACTGCTTAAGTGTAATTTCTGCTTAATTTTAAGCACTGGGAGTGTACCCATGCAAATTTTTAATTAGAAGGAAAGGATAAATTGGAATCTTCTCCTACTATCGTGGAGCAACCACTGCTTAAAAATGAAAAATAAGATTGGAAAAAAGGGGGGTTGAAATAAGCAGTTGCTTCTTATTGAGAAAAAATAGGGAAAAATCATACATGGCTCCACAAATTGATTTTCCTCTTTTTTATTTGCTTCCTATTTTTTCTCTAAATATTATCTACAACATTTACTATTAATATTCTATTTAAACATGCTATTTATGATGGATGCTAAAAAAATAAGCAACACAATTTGATAATCATGGGGCCACCAGCTCCACTAATTGCTCCTAAAATTTATGAGCAACACCTGCTAGCCAAAATAAGCTAAGCAACTGCATGGGGACATTCCCTAAGGATCAAATCCCTTCCCCAAAGTACAAGAGAGAAAAACACCCACCCAGAAAGCTCAGATCCCATGAAAGGAGACAACATGCATGCCATCTTCTATGCATTGTACGCTGTTAGAAATCTGCCTACTTCGAATGCAAAAGTGTGACACCTTGTTAAAAGAGGTAAAAGAGGTAGGTGAAACCCGTAGTGTCCTTTGTATGCATTTTTTCCACAGAGTCTGGACTATACCCTAGTGATGGGAGGGAAAAAAACTTACATTTGCAGTATTGAATTTGAGTGATTGGAGGTCTTGTTAGCTCTTTTTCTTGTATCCCTCAGTTCTAAAAGCGACAGTGCAAACCAGACCTGGGGATCTTTTTCCAGCTCACAAGAGTCAGCTCATTCCTGCAAACAGAGGGGCAAGAAAAGACTAATTGATGAGGATTTGATCCTCCTTCTACTTCGAGTTCCACACACTCAGGCGGGTGCACCTAAAACATGATAAAATCTGCATACATAAACACTCTCACTAAAATCCTTTATGCAGATATGAAAAACAGTGGATGGTTCTCAGACTTACAAGATGTGGGAGTTCAACTCAACCAATCTTATGTAGGATCCCACCTACATGATCTGCTAAGAACCAGGAAAATGGCCAACGTGACAAGGATGAAATCCTTCTTCTCTTCGAGTTCTGGACCCAGGTAGGCTAACCCATGAATTTCTTCTTTAAAGAAACTAACATGTACCCTTACATTCACAAAATGCAAGACATAGACATTCAAGCTCTCATACAGAAATTTAAAAGGTGATTTGAATAATTGATTTGATGAAGAAACTGCATAACCAACAAAAGACCAGTGCCTTATCTATTGGGCAACAGAGAAATAAACATACAAATCTGGAAAACCCTAACTCCAAACTCAAATAACCCAAATGAAATTCCTTACAATCCATTCTTCTCATTTCAATATCTGGACATCAAATTCATGCGCTGACCCTAAACTCTCAGAACTTGCATTCAAGATTTAATCTCTCCTTGAAAGAAACTCAAAAAACAAGACCACAACTACCTTGTAACTGGTGCATTAACATGCCTTATAGATTAATACACAAGAATTAAAACCAAGCATACAAAGACATCAGACATATATCTGAACAGGGATTCCACCATTCTTCATTAAAATTCATCTGGATATGTACATTGTAAGACCATGAACACAAAAGTACGACTCCAAAGCCAGAATATTGCCTAGCAGCATAAATTTCAACATCCTTGTTACAATGGAGAAGAAACCAGATATAGGAGAAAGAAAAAACAAAATCAGTCACCGACACCTGTCTGCTCCTCAAAAATATCTGCAACTGCTTCTAACCGAAACTACAAGAATCTGATTTGATATGCCCTCAATTGGTCTACAAAATCAGAATCCTCATTTCGAGACCTTTCCGGTGATATATGATACTCCATAGTTTGGATAAAATTTTCCCTCTGAAACATTAATCAAACTTTGCCTTCCCATGCATATTTCCTTTAACAGTTTGAAATATTTGAATTTGAATTTATTTGCCTTTTCAATAGTTGGACTATTGAAATGAGATAAAATTTAATTTTAATATTTCAATTTGCCCAGATTCCATCTCATTCTGCCAAGTGTCAATCAGACTTAATGACTTATAGGTTAGATGTTGAGCATCTTCCCTTTAAGCCATTAAGTCCACCATTGGATTTCTTTAAACTTGCAAGTTCTTTAACCCTTTGCCTTTTGAGATGAATTTATTTTAAATTTCTAATTAATCCCATATTTAACCAGCTTTTGCCACTTGTCAATCAGACTTAATGGCTTATAGGTTAGATGTTGAGCATCTTCCCTTTAAGCCATTAAGTCCACCCTAGGATCTTTTTGAAACTGCACACCTTTTAACTCTTTTGTTGAAATAAATTCAATTTAAAATTCATTTAAATCTGCACATTTTATCAGATTGTGCCAAGTGGCACCGTTTGATTTGTTCTGCAGGTCCACTTGGCGCCACGTGTCAATATCTGATTGGTGCCTCTGAACTGCATTGGATTGCACCACTTGGCACCTGCTCTGTGCCACGTGGCGTCCTATGATTCGCTCGCTGGTCCACTGGGCGTGATGTGTGTGAGGTGCCACGTGACCCAATGATATCTTCCTTGTAACTTTCTCATTAAGCCATTAAGTCATCCACTTATCTTGGCCACCTCGAGATTCATGCCCAAACCTGCAGTCTTTTTGCCAACTCACCTGCCATGTCACACTTGCAGGTCCCACCAAAATTTTGTGTTTGTCCTCTGGGCACGCTTCCCAATGCACCTGCCACCTGCGCCTGCATAGCCTTCTCTTTATTCTTGATATCATCTATTGTGTGTTGTTGCATTTAAACACTTCAGTTTTCCTTTGTGGGGTCAATGTGAGATTAAACTCCTTTGGTTTTTTAAAGACTGTGCATTTTGCTCCAAAATAACGGGGCCCACCACGCAATTAACTATCTAGCCAAGAGGCCCACCAAATGGCCCCTTGGTTCTTTCTTCAAACCATAAAGTGAGTGCATTAGTATATAAATACTAAAAAAAATCACAGCCCTATGCATGTGGGATAAATCTCTGTGCAACTTTTTCAACTTCTGAGAGTTTCTAGCAAGTACTGCTCATCTATGACACCATTTCAATGCTGATAAAGACCTCCATTTTGCTCCATGGAGCTGGGCACTCCTTCCTATGGATTCCTTTTTTGCAATTTGTTCTTAAAAAACTTTAAAAAACTCCCTTCATTCTCTGGTTTCAACATGCTGTTTGCTGGTTTTTTGCATACTTAAATGAAAACTTTCTTTAAAAACTCCTCCATAGGGCTGGGCGCCCCTTGCCATGGATTCCTTTTTGCATTTTAGAATTTTAAAAACTTCAAATCCAAACTCCAATGCTAGGCGCAATAAATTGTTGGCTGCTGTTTTGATTTTAAATAAATACTTAAAAAAAGACTTCTCCATGGGCTGCGCATGCTTTGCTTGGCTTCTTTGTTTTTCTTTAAAACATTAGAATCCTTCCTTTACATGGCTGGGCGCACCATGCACTTGCTTCTGGTTTTGCACTCTGAATAAAAAACAAACAAACTCAAAACCTCTCCTCTTTTCATTTGGTGTGCACTACATATTAGTTTGCTGATTTTAAGTTTTGCAAACTCCCTCCAGAAGTCTGCCCCCCCACTGCATTGACATTTTGTTTAATGTTTGTTGTTTTCTAAAAACATTCAAACTTCCTCCCTCATTTTCTGGGTGCTGGCTTCTTTGTGGTTTATTCTGCAATGTCTTAAGTTTTTTAAATAAACTTTCCTTCATACTACTGTCAATACTTGGTGCACCATGCTCTACATTGCTAATTTGTTGTTTAAAGTCTTTTACTTTAAACAAAAGTCCTCCATATGGCTGGGCGCCCCATTTCCATGGAAATAAATTTACCTTTTGGTTTTAAAAATTACAAAACCCTTTGCCTCACAATCCCAGCTCATGTAATGCAACTCGCTGTTTTTAACAAACTTTCCAATTCCATGCCAGACTAGCCAGGCGCATCATGCATTTAGAATGTTGGTTCAAATGTTTTCCATTTTCATCCTTGACAAACGAATATGATCAACTGTGCAATTTAGAAAATAAAACTACTGAGCTTGCAATCACTTTAAAACCGTTTTTATCAATTCTGCAAATTGAACTCATTAATGGCGGGTAGCTCCTAGATCGAGCCTTGAAAACCGACTGAATAACTTCACAAGAACGCGCCATCAAAAAATTAGGTTCAATCCCAACATGTGAGAACATATGCAAGAGGAAATTGCACAGAAAGATTTGAGCCAAAAGATATCACTGATCAAATATAGCCTTCTGAAACTTTCATTTTATCCGCACTATCAATCTGCACAAATCACCTTAGAAACAAGCTTTGAAAACTTACCAACTGAAACCCCCAAGATCCGGAGTCTTGGATAATGATTCACTCTCACATAATGAAAATGAATCTATTATTATATTTCTCAGAAGATCAAAAGGGAAATTATCATTAAAGACCAAAGTCAGCTTGTTAAAAACATTCTGGATCTGAAACAGTGAAACAAGTAGAAATTTGATTTGGAAACGACTTAGGAAAGTGACCAAACAGATTGGTCAAGGTCCAAAAATCTTCAGGGAAGTATACCTCCAATTCTACAACGCAAAAAATCTTTCAATTATAATTGACCTTGAACCGGGTGCAAACTGGGAGAAGGCTACTTGGTAAACTGCATTTCATCATTTGGCAAATTGATAGAAAATGCAAACGGAATGGGCTTAGCAAACTGACCAATTAGACTTGTCATGACCTGAAGACAGAGACTCAAGAAGTATTTGACTTCTTTAATACAATACAAAAGGAATTGTTTCAATTAGGCCACAAGGTCAAAAGTTACAATTGGTCAAACATGGCTACTTAGAATTCTAGGAAGAACAAAGAAGCAAGACATTTCTGGAAGACCAACTTTGAGGGATCAAAAAACCTATCAAACGAACTCGAAATGGATTGAGCTTTGAAACACAAGTTCTCTGATATACACTTCAAACATCCTCAAAGGGATGTGCCATGAAACTCAACATGACACAAGATATTAAAATGCAAACAAGGCCTGCTACAACAAACTGACACTTAGGCAAAAATGTAGGTTTAGACAAGTGCTCAAAACAAGACATCGCGAGACAACTTGAAACTCAAATTTAACGACTTGGGATGTCTTCAAAATTCTAAACAAAGGTGATGAGCACTTGACATGCATGGTAGATATTCAAACTTATTTGGGCAAATAGGCACAAAAAGTGATCATAGGTCTTTAGATTGCAAAATTTTAAGATGGTACTTCAAAAACCCTTACTGTGTTTTTTAGTCCCAACAGGTCTAACATGGAATGATTGCCCAACGACCAAGATGTGAAAAGGTGCATCATTTTTTTCTCAAAAGCCAGGTCATGAGAAGATTTGGGATCCTAGAGCTGCGTAGTGCCTAAAGAAGGAAAAGCACAAAGGAGAGATGTAGAGTTCTGGGATCATGTATGTGGTACCTCCTCCGTGGCCTTCTTGTATTCTTTGTAATTTTTCAAGAAGGTGTTAAGGGCCTCTTCATTTGGCCCATTGATCAATTCAATCCAAAACCTAGCCTCCTTTAGTGCAACCCTTGCCTTGTTATGTTTTTCATCTTTTCAACCACTCTTTCTACGTTGGCCATGAACAAGATCATCCCCATACAATCGTCCATGACATACCTATCTAATACGCGAGAGGGACCAAACCTTTCCTTCACCTTCTCATACCATTTGGCCAATAACATGCTCAATGCCTCCCAAGCTTCATCATTGACGAGGGATACACTAATGGTGGTGGAGACATAGGATCTGTAATTCAAGATATTCTCTTGCAGTAGGGGAGGGTATGCAGCTAGTTATTTCTTCTATTGTTCCATGATGTCTACCTTAATCTAAGTTTTCTCATGCTTAGCTCATTGAAATAACCCCCTTTACTTGAGTTGAAAACATGGGATAGAGGAGAAACCCAAATATGGGCTCTGCAAACCACATGCCTAGACTAGTCAATTTATAAGAAAATACATATTAAATGTTGTTTACACTGTAGCAAGGAAGGAGGTAGTTGCAATATTAATACAATATAGATGAGGTAGTTGTTTGTGGATCATGGTGGATGGCTAAAGTCAGTGCTGTGCGACAAAGGACGACTACATGTGTGGAAACTTCTTCATGGTCTCTACCGACAATCTATTGATAATTAATTTACTTTGCTAACATCTCGTAGGATATTTGTGGCTATAATTTTGTCTTTGTCTATGGTCTCAAATTCCTTGAGTTCCTCAATTTACCCTTTGAAATTCTTAACACCCCTACCACAAGTGCCCCTGCATATTAACATTTCTCCTTATATCTTAATGACATCGAAATAGGACTTAAGGGAGTCCTTTAAGGAAAGAGTTAGACTTGGCCTACCTGATCGACGATCTACTGATTTGTGATTGTTTCCTTCTTTTAAATTATTTGCAGGGTGTCGATCTCTTCCTATTGAACCAAGGCTGGGGTTGAGGTGCTTGAACTATGGGAGGCTCACCTATTATTCCTTTAGGGACACCTCTGATTGATCCTTATCCAGTGGTGGGATGATGACATTAGCCACACTTTCCCCTTGCATAGTTTTGGATGTTTAATACAACCCCCTGACCTTTTTAGCTTTTTAGAAAGTACCTACTTTTGCCATAATCTCTTGCAAGGTCACCTTCTTTAGAATTGGTCTTTGTTTCTTGGTGTAAAGAAGAAAATGGAGATCTTTCAAATAGGGTTTTAAGAATGGGGATTTGCTCATAAAAGTGTCCCTATGCACATATTATCCACTTACATTTAATTGTAATTGATAAGGGGTGTAAATCTAGAAATGTTTGCAAAGGAAAATGGAATAAAATACATACCTCTGAAAAAGAACTTGCTGAAAACCCTGTTAGACAGTCTCAGAAACTATTGATTTCTGCGCTCCTGAACCAAAACTGCGAGATCTACAAAAACCAGAAATATTTTTGTTTTCTGAGAAAGGTCAATTTTGACCCTCAAGTCAATGTCGACCTTGACCCCAAAATGTCGACCTTGACCTTCATATCTCCGACAGAAAATTTGTTTGTGGATCCCAAATGTTTGCCAAAAAGGGTATCCAGATCTGCACTTTAATTCACTGTCCTGAACCTGTACCTGCAAAAAAATGGTTTGTTTGTTAGGGGGGAGGGGTTGGCCTTGGTCAAACCCAGTTTTGGAATTAACCTTATAATCGAATTGAAATTGCATAAGTAAACAAAGTAAATAAATGAATTCACCTTGCTTGTATAGAAGCCCTTGTAGTGGATTCAAATCCATGGATCCACAAGTATGTATGCACCAAATGGATGTAGAATGTAGAATGTCTCAAATCAATTGCTTGTAAATCTTCAACACCAATCTTGAATGGATCTTGGAAGAAAAAGAGGCTTGGAGGAATGTGGATGAAGAAATCTTCAACAAGAGGGCTCCATGGAGCTTGAATCCTTCAATGACCACCAATGGATCTCCTTGATGAATTGGATGCTTGAGAAGTTCCTGAATGCTTGAGAATGAATGAATGCTTCAATGGCTACTTGGCTTGCTTCAAATATTGCTCCTTAGCTTTCACTTAGTTGATGGTTAGAGAAAATGAGAGGAGAAAGCTTCCTTATATATGAATCTAGGGCACAATATTCTAGAGAGGCCTACATAGGAGAATTAAATTCCCATTAGACCTATACCCCTAGAAGTGGACCTATATTAAATAAAATTTAATAGTCATCATTTCGGAACCCAAAACAGCTGACCTAGAAGCGGGAATTAACTCTTTCCGAAGGCCGACATCCGAAAATTGTGGGATCTTGAAATTTAGACCTTGGGTCAAGGTTGAGGTCGACCTTGACCTAGGTCAGGGTCGAGGTCGACCTTGAACTAAAAGGTTGACCTTGACCCTGAGGTCAAGAATCTCAGATCTGTAGTTCAGGATGCCAAAAATAGGCTGGAGAGAAGTGGAAAATGGGACAGAATAGGGGGAAAGCTAGATCCAAGTCGGAGACCCATTCAAGGCATTTGACACGACCCCAAACCACTTACTTGAAGGGCTAAACCAGTCCTAAATGGAAGTGCTTCCATTTTCTGATGATACACTTGGTGAAGCCTACTTTGAGCCATTGAGGTGGGGCATGCATGTTGGCTTCTTTCCAGAGGGTGTCTCCAGAGTAGTCATTTCCACTCTTGAGTTGTACCTATGTCAGATAGGCTTGTACATTCTCCTTCATTCTTCAAGGATATTTGATTGGGAGGGGATGACTGTTTATTAATAAATGAGTCAACCATTTTATCTAACTCCATCTATTCCTTTGGAAAATCTTCCTTTTCCCTATAGATTCATTCCTCTAGTTCCCTTCGAAGCTCTTCCTCTTGTTATCCCTTGAAAATATCTTCTTGCTTCTAGCTCCCCTCTTTATGTTTCTTTCTCTTTTCATCTAGACATATTTTCCTTTTCTATGCTTAATCATGCTCCTTTATCAATGAAAACTAGTCATCTAGGGTGAGGACCATATTTGACTCATCAACCTCCATGTAGGAAGTCTCCCCAGGTGATACCACAATAGTGGGTTACACTTTTTTGCCTAAATGGACATTGAAGTCTACATTTTGAGAAAAACTTTCACATTCGGATGCATATTGTTGTTAAACAGTTTGAAATCGGAAGATGAAGTAAACTAGAGTCTTTTAGGATTTTATGTCTAGATTCTAAATATATTTATTTTAATTGATTTTAATGGTTTTTTTTTCTCCCACTAAAACTGCCATGTTGCTGAAAATGTCATTTTCAAAAAGGTACAATGACTTCGTACAACATAACCTTTTTTCTAAAATAGACATCAATGCGATTCTTTCAAATTTGGTTTTGTAACATCCATACGGAGTGCATGCAATTGGTTTGATGACATTATCATAATTATTGCATATTTTATGAATGTTTGAAGTAGAGTCAACCATAATTTTGACATACCTTGACTGCGTAGCTGATAACTTGTTGTGTATTTATCAAAATTCATTTTTTTTTTGATAGAAAGAAGACTCGAAGCCGGAGGGCACTGTTATTTTTCAATTTTTTTTCTCTTTTCTACTATTTTTCATTGAACGTCAAACTTGGAGGTTTATATTTGATAAAAAACCTACATTTGATGCACGCCAATAAACATAGACCTAATTAATTCAAAAATTGTCAAATATATATTCGTTAGAAAGCTCATTCAGAGTACTTGTGCGATGCAAAAGGAAACCTCCCTATTCTTCCATTTGAGCCCCGTGCTTCAGCCCCGAAGCCATGGAAATTGTAGATTTTTGTTAGCCTTTAGAAATGGCCTCTATTCAGAGACTTTCGATCGAAACTAATTAGTTTTGATAGAAAGTACTTTCTATAGAAATTAATTTCTTAGTTTAATGTCGGCATGGGTTGAAATCTACCAAAATATTCACTGGTTAGTTTCGATCGAAACTATGTTAGTTTCGATCGAAACTAGGCAAAAAAGGTAGTTTCGATCGAAATAATCGGGTACTTTCTATCGAAAGTAACCGACTAAATTTCCCACCTCACAGATTTTGTGAAGAATTTCTTCCTCCAAAAAAGTGTAACCCACTATTGTGGTATCACCCCCCCATAATCTTGCACTTTCTCTAAAACTAACCTCTATTCACCTTGAAACTATCATGGAATAGAGGGGACCAAAGTTTACAAAAAATGGTACATGTCGACAAGTTCAATATATCTATTTGTTTCTAGATGGTCACCCTTCTAGATGTTGGCTTGGTGACCTTGATCACATGTGTCATATTAGTGTCATCATTAGAGAGGGTTTCTTCATCATCATCTTCCACAATTATGGTTTGGGGCTCCCCGTAGATTGGTTGGGAAGGTGATGTCCCCTCCTATGAAGTTGGAATCTCTTGCCTTGTTTTAGTCACTCCTTCCCCCACAGTTGTCCCTATAACAACCCTTGGTGGTGCCACTACTACCATTGGTTCTTCTGATAGGCCATAGGTGACCCCTTGGTTAGTAGTCATGATTAGTCTTTGACATTTTTGTATTTATGTTCCCAACAAATTGACTAATACCTCGATTGGGGTATCCACGGGTGAGGAATTTTGTGTGCTTTACCCACTACCTTTGTGCCTACTCTTGTCCCTTTTCCTCTCATATCCTTTGGTGGTCCCAGACTCTATATTTCCTTTGCCCTTCTCCTTTACTTTATGGACTCCCATGGGGAATCTTAAGTATAAGACTTGTGGCTCTGTTGGAGTACCCCAATAGTCACGACGTCGATGTTTACATCTTATGCTACTAACCAATTGATTGGAGATAGGGGCAATTGGTCTATCTTATGCTCTACATATACGAGATCCAAGATGTCCCATCATTAGAGAAATCCATATGAATTATGAAAACCCTCATTTGATATGTCATGAGATAGAAATATTTCTTATTTCAGGCATCAAAGTTGTCTTTCAACCCCGTCTAGAAGTCCTCTAGCACCAACTTGTGGTCTACATAGGTTTTTAGAGAGATGCTATTAATATTTTTTCTTCGGGTCATACATCTCTTGAGGGTTTTCAAATTCCTTTATGTTGAGGTTTTTCAACTCATATATTGCATCCTTTTCTACTAACAAACTGGGGGCACTTGTAGTACCCAAGGGAGAATGGGAAACCAACATCTGTCTTGTGCTTTTGGGTCATCAAAGCTTGAGGTTACATTATATGCTTTTAGAACTCCAAAAATATAATTTTGTCATTGCAATGTCGAGGTAGAAGGAAGTGTTTACTTGTGAACTTATTGAGTGTGATATATGTAGATGTTTTATTTTATAGGAACCAAGTTCCCCAAGTATCCACAAGCTCTATGGCATCCTTAGATAGCCTATATCCCATGTTTCCCATGAGATTAATGATGATGAAATAAATAAAAAGCTCATTGATGCACTTGAAATGACTTGTTGCTTCCCAGATCTTAAGTTGGTAGTAGTGATCCCATGATGTTACATCCCTAGGGTTCTCTCCCATATTACCCCTTGTGTCTAATCTAGGGTGGTGAAGCCCGATCTAAGAAATAATCCATATGACATAGGAAGTCATGTACAATTTCTTAGTGTCTATGACTTGGCATATTTTATTGTGTAAGCTATAAGAAATGTATTGGACCCAATCGAAGTGGTCCTTTCTTTTTATGTTTTTCATGATGTAAAAATACATCCATGGGTCATAGAACTTAGATTCCTCCCCAAAGAATTTTCTCAACATTAGGATAATATCTTGGACTACGGGCTTGAAGTCTTCCTTGTTGTTGTGGTTCGTGATCTCTTTTCTTGAATTCCTTTTTGAGTTAGCCAATATTTGTTAAGGTTTTATTTGTGTTGTGACTCGTGGGTCATATATTCATGGAGTTCATCTTCCTCCATTTTTAGGACTATGATCTAAAACTCCCAGACCTGAAATAGTTTCCCAACGACCTCTGGAGTGAAATCTACAACCATGTTCCCTTTATCATCTCTGCGTCGTCTGGTGCCTCAATTATAGTGGTGGGAAATTTTATAAATGAGTTTAGGTGATTTCATTTCCTGTGGGAAAACCATGGTGTATACCAACCCATAGCTATTGAATTTTTTGTAGAATTAAGTGCTAGGGGGGAATTCACTGCGTTGTTCCTGATGGCCTCTAGATCTATGATACTAATTTAGGTATGTATTATGTTTTCCATATTTATTTCTAGCTTGGATAGTCTAATCCATTGTTGGTATTGATACTCAATTATAATGGGGAGTTTCTCTAGATATATATTTTATTTCAATTTCTTCCAAATTAGAGGATTGGGTATGAGAGATGCCATGTAATTAGAAGGGTCTTGCAGACAGGAAATAAAGACAAGGATTATATCATTTAAAACTATTGCGAGTCAACCTTTTGGAGTTATACTTGTTTGTAGGTTTATGATGACTCTTGGGGTCCAAAGCCCAGTATAGAAGGACAACCACTTAATTGCGGGATGAGGGATATCTAGGAGTCCAAGACTCCATAATGGTCTCTTTTCTACAAAAATTGACTTTGGAGTATCAGATCAGATTATTGGGTTTGGGGCTACTAAAAATTGAGTACCAAAATAGGTCACGCATAACTAGGATTCCTGGGACTAGGGTTGTAAAAACACTCTTTATTAAAGCTTAGTGCTCTGGTTTCGACGAATGGAGGTCGGACATCCAAGTTTGGGTTTTCTAGAACATGTTTAGAAATTTTTGTAAGGTTGGACCAAACCAAAAGTTCCAAAGGATCTTCTATGCTGACCACTTTCCATTGCATCAGATTGCATTGGAATTGTGGAGTTTGAGGATGGTTGAACGGGGATTATGATATCAGGGATTCTAAAAAATAATCAATTTAGCTACGCACTTTTAGAATTTGTTTTCCAAGATGAGCGACTTAGGATTTCATAAAGACATCTACCAATTTGGGAATGGGTTAACTGGAATTTTGGACCCAAGGTTTTGGAATAACTATGCATTTTGAGCTTCAACTTGAGGATGCTAGAAACCATGGTTAAATAGGACATTTTCATGGGGATTTTGGAGTTCACAATCTTGTATGAGTCTAGCACTTGTGAAGGTTTTCACATTAGGTAACTCTCACTTTAGGATTTGACATGACGATTCCATAGAGCTCGAGCATTCCAAGGAAATGTGTTGTATTTTCAAGAGACTTGGTAAGTTGGTGCATAAGACACAAACCATACATTGTGGGCGCCCTAGCTCATCTTTGGGCATGGTTCATAGTGTAAGACACATTATAAAATCTTGGGCCAATTTGTGGGTCACTAATGGTAGGGGTTCTTGGGTATCAAGGTGTGACCTATGCCCACACGTGTCCATACAAACTAGGGTAGATGACAATGACACCTTAAAATCCTTGATTTACTATGTTTTAGACATATTTCAATTGTACATTTTGAATTTGGGGATTGGGAATATGAACAAAGGGGATAAGGTTTGGATTTGAGGCACTAACCACTAGATTTTGAGGGGAAATCCTTATTTCCTAACTTATGGGGATGAGACAACCACACCAAAAATAAAAGGGATGGAACGAAAGAAAACATGATAGAAAAGACACAAAAATAACAATTGGAGGAGGGAAGAAATCCTACCCCAAATAAGAAAACCAAAGAAGGCACAAGAAAAGGTAAGAGAATTTGCTGGTGCAAGCTTGAACTTGATTGTACGGTTGTTGGGTTGGAAGCTCTGATAGTCTAAAGGATCTGCTCTTGTTTGGAAACTTTGTGAGTGAAAATGAGCTTTGTTAGGGATTTATATAGTTGACTAGCTTAGTGCATTTAATGCTTTTTTACTTTCTTTATAGGCTCAAAAACCTTAACATGCTAGAGAATGGAACCACATAATTGACGATCTTGAAGAAAATGAAACAAAACCAAAGAGGACTCTGGGGTAAAGGATTCTAGAGTTAAAAAAAAAAAAAACAAGGGAAAAGAAGGAGGCAAATAGGGGATAACAAAAATAAAAGGGGAATCCAACCATTGCCAAGAAAAATATAGGGATAAGTATGCAAGGCATAACTAATGATGATCGACTAGGAAAAATTCTTTCAACATTTTAGAACTCTAGAATCATTTGTAATCAGACTCAATGGACTACTTTTATTTAGGTCATTGCTTAGTAGTGTAATTCTAGTTTCGGTAAAGAGAAAACTAACGGACTCAAGCTTCCTTACGAGGTACCCCATGTGTGAAATTAATTCAACCTTCCATAAGATGGTTAAGAAACTAGAAAAGGATACTAACACTCAAGCTATGTGAGTTGAACTATTTTCCTTTCCGTGCAATGACATCCTTGACATAGCTCTACTGCTAGTCAGATGTCCATAGCATCGATAGAATTATCTCTAGTTCCTGTCAAGCATGGCTCCACTACCATCCTTGTATCCATAGCCTTGATGAAGATATGAATCACAAGTTTTGATAGAATTGGAGGAGTTTATTTATTTGGGGAAATTTCTTGCTTGCTAGTGCTCTTTTCACCTCTTTAGTGATTAGTTTTAAAATTCAATAAGAAATGAAGCTCATACTTTGGTTGGGAACCACTATGGATATCGTGGAGATTACAAGGTTCAGATTTTCTAGTTGAGTGGAAGTAAACCAATTCTAATCACCAAGTTTTCTTGATGCCTATTGGTGTTTAATACTAGTGGGGATACCCTATATCCACACTAATTATGAAGTTACTGTTACTTCCTCTATACTTTCTTTAGTAAATATTGCTCTAGATGAATGTGGGTCAAAAGGGAACAATTAAAAATGTGACTGTGGACTACCAAAATTTGTGAGGTAAGTCTCCCAAATGGAGACATTGTGTATTACAAAAAATAATCACCCTAAAAAAATAAAAGAGGGACTCATCATGTGGATCAAACCAAAAAGTAAAGGAAATGTAGATAACCATAGAAACAAAAACAAACTAAACTACTAATATACAAGGGATAGGTAGAACTCTTCCTTAAGAAAAGTAATGTTTGAGGAACTTCTAATTAACAAGTAATGGGACAAGATCTCTAGGTAAGAAACTTAGCCTAAAATTACCCTCTCCAAGAATCTCAACAATTTGATAAGTTCCAAACCATAGTTTGTCAAATTTCTAGTGGCCCCCCTTCTTTTTGTAGGCTTTTCTCCATTAGAAGATGAGCTCTAAAATCATCAAGGCTTTGAATTTGGATCTTTTGTCAAAAAAATATATGACTACAATTTGGTGTTTGGAAAAGTGTTGGAGGGTGTTATCTCTCCTTTCATCAAACTTGATTAGGTTAAGCAGACAGACTTCCACATTGTCCTCTTGAGTGCCAAATTCTTGCATAAAATGTAGAACATGGATTTGTAGGTTTACGAGGAAGAATGGGTTTTGGCCATGGATGAGGAAATATGGGAAATTTCCTAGGACTACCTTGATTCAAGTGTGATTTTCCCATAGGGATTACTTCAACTTGTTATGCCAATCCCTAGGGTTTCTTTTTAATAGTTTTGTGTTTACCTCTAACAAATTTTTGTTTTTGGACTAAGCCACTGTGTTTCCTTGAGGATAATAGTTAGATTCTGATTTTAAAGTGATTTTGAACTAATAGGATCATTGCATCAACTGTGTGAATGTGAAACTAGGGTTGTTGTCACATAGAAGAGAGAGTGACATCCCAAACCTAGCAATGATGTTAACCTCAACTAACTTGATAACCACATCTATTGTGTGATTATTGCAAGCTTGCACTTCAGTCCATATTGTACTATAGTCAGATGTTTTCAGTATGAAATTGTAACCTGCAAAGGAATTGGGGTTAATAACACCAACAAAATTAATGCCCATTGGGTGAATGACCTTAATTTTTACATTGGCTGGAGAGGCATTATTGGGCTCTATTCTTAAAAAGCATCTGTTTGACATGGGTGACAATGTCGAGTGTGTTCATGTGAATCCTTGAATTGTTTGGGCTAGTAATAAACTATCCAAATGATTTGATTTGTAGTGGCATCAGATGAACCATTCTTAGCAGAAAATTTCTTGTAGAATTCCTCTATCATATTTTAACTTTATCCTAATTAAAACACCTGAGAAAGATTCCTTTATAGTTTTTGCAGAACAAAGTCCTATTATTCAACATGTGGTTGACACTTTTGAGCCAAAATGCACGCTATTGAGTCACTGTTATCCCTTCTATTCATTTTTGTTTAGGAGTAAGAATACAAGATTGGCATACCAAGGGTCCTGGGTGAAGGTTCCAACTGTGTAATCTTGGTAGTCGATGTGAGGTCCAACTTCAACCTTTGTTTGGAACAAGCCTTGATATCCTACCAATATCATTGGATGCCTCTCTAAGTCATACTCTTCTAATATGACCATCCACTTTCCCATGCACTTCCCAAGATCACTTTATAGTAGGATGGATTGGACTTCCTAATTAGGTACATCTCCATATACTTTATTCCATATAATGTAATGTCTAAAATTATTAATAACTATTAGAAATGAAAAGGCTTGTTTCTCTAATGCAAATACCTTATCTTGATGTTCTTGAATGTGGAGCTCATAAAGGTGATTGTCTTCTCATCTCCATCTTTTCTTTATGCTAGGACTGTAGCACTAGATTCTATAGAAGAAAAGTAGTATATGTGAAATGGTAAAGCATAATTAAGACTGACCAGTACTGGTGCCTCCATAATGGATTGTTTGATTTGGGAAAAGGCATCTTTTTCTTCTTGAGCCCACTCAATTTTAGCTTCTTTTTTCATCATTTCATTCAATGGATTCATGATCTCTGCAAAACTTGTGATGCATCTTTTGATAAAATTGATCTTCTTGTTGATACCTAATCAGGCTCCCGCTTGAGGTAGGGTAGTGTAAAAGTATTGTAGGAGTGGGATGGGGTATGCTCTGCAACACAACCTCTATGATTTTAGAAGCTGACTCTTCATGGTTCGTGTTTGGGGAAAAGGAAGAGGGAAACCTTTAAACAAACAACCTAAGCTAAGGAGATGCACAACACTGAATCAAAGTTTTGTTGGACGAGAAACATAATTTGTTGGGTGGTATTTGCAGATTTGAACCATTTCTGGTCAAATCTTTATTCCTTCATCCATTTACAACATAGTGTACCACATTAAATTAATTATTGGTAGGAGAATGAGAAGACAAAGTCACAGGATAGAGGACTCACACATTCATATCTCTCCATGGGAAACATCTGAGTTAAGGCACTTCACTCCTAAAGAAAGTGCAATTGTCCTAAAAAAGGGACACAGTATAAGACTCTATTTATCAACAAACATAAATGGTTCTTATAAGGGTCAAAAGAAAAGACCTCACTTCCTAAACACCTTCTTCTTGAGGAGCAGGCTACAAAAAACATAAATCAACTAGATTAAACCTATGAGAGTTCAACACATGAAACAATGATTAATGAAAAGGAAAATGAACCTAATGTAAAATCCCGATGATTTATTAAGAGAAATCATGCCAAGCTGAGAGAGATTTCCCCAAAAAATCAATGCTACAATATGCACCCCTAATCAAAAGGCCATAGGGTCTTGTTCTCAGAAATGTAAATCTATAAATAATACAATTTATTTCCTTGCCTATTTAACATAGTCCAATATTTCCAACCTCTTTCTCATTGAAAGGCTTGGGGGTTTTATAAAAAAACCTTCAATAGGAATGATCATTGAATGATTATAATTTTGTTACAATAAATCGTCATGCCAAAACATCTGGCATGGATCATCCAATTCCTTAAGCTGCAAGCATATGCATAATTATGATTGGTTAGTTGTAGGATGCCTTCCAAATGGGCTCGAAAGAAAAATTGTTGCGGCTTGATCAGAGATGCCATGATTGTATGGGCCAACCTAAATGGCATGGAGGGAATAGATATCTAGAATTTTTTTAGTTGTGGAAATATTTACAAGAAAGAATATTCCCCAAATATGTATTGACGAGCCTTATTAAAGCATGGGTTTCTGGGAGAACACATGGGGGACTAGAAGAACTTTGAGAAGGTACATCCTTCACGAAGTGCTAGAAAACTCAATAGGCTAATAAATATTAGCCGAAATTGGGGACCTTGGCATTGCGGACACCTTCCGTGTGATCAGGTGACCAAAGGGTGAGCATGGGTAGGTGCTTTATCATAGGCGATGTAGGAGTCTACATTTTGACAAATTTTAGGGGATCTCATCTTGCCGAGAATGAACCTCAGAATCTTTGGTTATATAGACCAGAGGATTATCTATTAGGATGGGAGTCAAATTAGTTTGGATTTTTCATATCGGTTATCTTTGGGAGTTGTTTGGATGAGTGTCAAAGGTGCTAGAAAAATTGCATGCAAAAGCAAAGATCAGAGATTTTTTTTTAAAAAAAGAAAGCCAAAATATAAAAACAAGGCACATATCAAACTAGAGGACTCAAGGAGCAGAACCAGTTGCAAGAGAACCACTAAGAGAGAAAAAAGGTAAAAGAAAAAACAAAGTTAGCCAAGAGATGCCATGATTGCATTGCTGAAATAAACAAGCCAGATCGACAAATCTAACATCGACAGGGGAAAATGAGATATCAAGAATGGAAAACAAGTGACTACATTTTATCCCGGTTTCATAAAGAAACTCTATATTTGATACCCCATGATGATGACAATATTAATCAAGCATTATATTAACATGTTAGAAAATAAAATTAGACCCCCCATGGATTTAATGTGTGTGCAAGGAGTTAATCCTTTCCCTTACTAAGATGATGAAATGGCTTCCACCTGTCTTCTAGACTATGTAGGTGAGATTCATTCCATAACCAACCAGATAGAGCCTAGCTACCATACAAGCATGTATATCCCCAATGAGGTCATCACCTTGATAGTCATTAACATTTCTCTACTGCTAGTCGGGTTTCCATAGCCCCAGTAGAGTTGTTAACATGACCTATTTTTGCATTTATTTTCATTTCATTCTTTAAAAAAAAAATAATTTTTTTTTGCCTCCTTGGCTTTATTATGCATGGATGATTATGATGTCATCCTTCCAGGTTGATTGCCAAGGTGGTAACAAAACATTCTCTAATTTTTCACCTAGCATACAGAAGGACATCTCAGTGTCATTAGTACATGTATTAAAATGAGAAGCAAGTGAAATCCAACTAGATTTCACTAATTTCCTAAATGACAGATATTAATGCTAAATGCTGCAAAAAATGTGTAAGTACACAAGGATATCAATAATAATATTTCATTTTAAACCGAGAGTAATTATAGTTACCTTTTTTCAGAATTCAAGGAGAACAAATCTCCTTTGATGGAACTATTAGTAGCCAAAACTGAGCTCGGAGATCTAGAAATAGATAGATGACAACCCTTGGAAAATGGGCACTATAATTTTGTGAGATGAAGAAACATTATACCTATTGTGGAGTAAATGCAAAATGCCCACGAA
Organism: Thuja plicata; assembly: GCA_018584345.1. Taxonomy (NCBI): domain Eukaryota; kingdom Viridiplantae; phylum Streptophyta; class Pinopsida; order Cupressales; family Cupressaceae; genus Thuja; species Thuja plicata. Next base: position 456,816 of record MU223854.1, read on the forward strand.
GGTCATGAACTTCTCTATGAAAAGGGAAATGTATTCAAAAGGTGGCATAAGCATTTTGCAGACCTTTAGAGTCAAGGGTGAAGAATTTAACCATTATAGCTAGGAGATATGGATACACTCGTAAGAATTACCTGTTCACTACCCCAGGAACCCTTCCTAGGACACATAGATGATGATAGACTATCCAAATTGGCTAGGAAAGATGATAAAATAGTCCTCACCACCCTAAAATGGGTGTTGGGTAAAGACTTCTTTCATAGTGAGGACCGTTATTGTCTTAAATGAATATTTTGTCTAGGTTCATAGACTCTTTGCTAGACCTAGGAGAGTCTATGGATGCGATTATCTTTCTCATAGTGGGTATGTTTGGCATAATTTTTTGAGGACTTGAGAATGTGATTTCTATATGCAGTCAACTTGAAGATCTACCTAGAGATGGGAGAAAAAGTGTCATTTGTTCCTTTTGTTATGAATTTCCGCTTTTAGTCTCTCTACATTCACCATTATAACACACGAAATGGGATCATATTTCTGAGGAAATATCTGGACCTAGATGTGGAAATGGCTGAAGAGGCAATATAATATTTCTACCTGAAGGTTATGTTCGAGAAATCCTTTGATTCACCTATTGAGTCAAGCAAAAGTGAGTCTTCTGACTTGGAAGAGCACTCAGAGGAGGACAAAGATGAACCAAGAAACCCAACACTAGAGACACCTGACTCATGCCAAGCATAAAATATTTTTCCTTCAAATAAAAGTTATCATATACAAAATGTAAATGACAAGGAAAATACCGTTACTTTTTGTAAAGCTTTGAAATGTACATAATAGTGAAGATAAATATAATATAAAAGTTTTTTTCTTGCTTTATTTTAGTGTCTACATATGATTTTCCTTTCACTTAGTTCTTTGAACTGCTTATTTCTTTATATCTCTAAAAACAAATCTTTAATGCTTGCTTCAAAGAATTGAAATATCATAACAAGGGGCCTTACCACCATACACAAAATGCTAGTAAGGCGGAAAATACCTTTCCAAGAATGCATGGGAGAAAGGGAAAACCCTGTTGCATTGGAACACTTTCTATTAATAGATAAAATGGGTTAGCACATATACTGAAATTATCATTTAAAAAAAAAATTTGACACGCGACGATGACAATCATGAAAGATCTGTCACAGACTAACAAGAGGACTAAAAGCTGTAGGTGGGACACCAAAAATGTGTCACCCTATACAATAGCACTTATTGAAAAGAAAACAAATTGACTACCCTAACCTAATTATTTATGATAACTTAGCAGCTAAGCTTTTACAAGAAGCCATTTATTGGACTTGTGAGCTATCTTTTTCCTTGAAATTAATAGCTCTGGATAATTTTGAAAAAAGAAAGGTAACATGGGTATTACCCTTCTTTGGTGTGATACATAATAAGTGACAACATTAAAAATTGTTTTGGGTACTTCCTTTGACATCGCAAGAGACTACATCTCAAAATCTTTGAAAATACTCTTTTCATTCTCTGACATGAGCATGACTTCGACGGACTGATAAGAAGATGATTTTGAATAATACTTGATTGGGCACCCGCTAGTCTTTTTCGAAGGAGTTGTAGTGGGGGGTGTGTAGACATGCTCTTGGGGCTCAAAAACTAGTGGCTCTACTATATGTGATACATGGGATGAATCCACCTGAATGACCAAAATGCGTTCATTGAGCAATGCGTAGAAGGATTCTAGCTCGTCCCAAAATTGCATGTCATTTTCCTCTACTTCTCTTTGATCATCAGAAGGGGTAGGGAGAGGTTATTGTTGGTTGTTTTTCTTGCACTCTCCAATCCTAGATGAGATTCTGAGACCATGCTATGGGATTGCAAACCTAGGGTACAAACTCAACACTCTCAACAGAAAGGTCGAGACAATAAAAATCTAACATTCAACAAGGTTCAAATACCTCCTTCACTTTGAGCTCCACATCACTCAGGTGGGCACCAACTAATATGCACACACATGACTCCTTATGACAAATAACAACTTGCAGATATATAACTGTGGAATAGTTTTCAAACCTATGGGTAACATGCACCTCAATGTTTCATCAAATCTTATGCAGTATCCCACTTGCATAGAGTATGTTTGAAAATTATAACTACTCTAACCCCTTCAAACAACATGAAAGGGAAATTATTTTCAATTATATTTTAAGATTAACGGATCTCTAAAATACCTCAAACCTCTCATAGACCAGTGCCTTATCCAACAGGCAACAGAGTCAAACATAACATTACAAAGAAGATTATGGATAAAAAGACATCACAGTCTAATATGTCTAATGCCTTACACCAAATATACCCCCATTAATCAATCTCTAATTGTGGATCCACCCGTGTATTCAAATATGCAATTACCTACTCAAAGTATTTAACTCTCCCCTTGGAAGAGACCCTGGAATACAAAATACATTAATCAACATCCATTGAGATAAGTTGACATACCCTTGATAACCCAGCTCATAGATATCTAAAAACAAATCCTAAATCATAGCCATCCTTTAAATGACCCCATTGCTGATCAACAATGGACAAAACCAAAACACCCTTGATCCTTAGTCTCAGTGATCTAGAAATCAAATGGAGACAACTTGATAACAAAATAACAACACTAAAATTTCATTCATGAAGCTTGCTACTACAATGATGTCTTTCTCTGGGACCAGAAAGGAACTAAGAACACCCTATATGAAAAGAAAAGGTAGAAATATTTATAGAGGAACCACACTTGGAACCTTCCCTCATTTCTTGTAGAGAAACCGCAACCCTTACAATAGAGAAAATACAGATACATATAGAAGAAGGAAACCTTAAAAATGATATCTAATTGACATTTGTCATTCTACATCTAATTCACACATATCCTTCTCTCTCCACCGATTGATCTTCCTTCAAAATATCTGAAAATAAAATCTGATCTGCATACCTAATTTGTTTGAAAGCAATAACTTGGTCAATGAATGCAGAAATAAAAATATATGATCAAAACCCTAATAAAATTAGTCAACAAAAAATATAGCCATAGTCAACAAAATACTATCCATCTGCACACTACAACCTTAATAAATTGATCTAAAAGATCAGATCGAACCACTTAAACAACTATGTGACTTGGAAAGAAACATCACCACCTGAAACCCTGAGAAACCAATTTGAATATTCAAAAATCTTATTGCAATGGCTACAGGTGGCGTGGAACAAAGTATCTATGGCTGAGATTTAAACCTTTATCAACTTTAAAAGTGAGCCGTCGATCTTCCTTTAATTACTCGGGCACTCAGATGAGATATTGCCAGGTGTGGCACAGGTGCATTGGCTCGAAGACTAGATCTCCTGTAAATTTTCCATAAGGCTTTACGCCCACTGTTAGATTCATTTACATCAGCTTTCCTTTTAACCTGCCCCTACTCTGACCCCACAATCATAGGAGGATAGGTGTTAGCTAGGCACAATGCCTCAAAGACTAATCTTTGATCATCTTCAAATTGAGGCAAAGCGCCAGCCAAACAATTAGATTTGAACTAACCACCCTTCAATCATCCTTTGAATTCATCCTGGCTTCGCCAAAAACACGTGGCACTCTGTCATGATGCCTCGAACGGTAAAAATATTCATCTCTATGATCAAGGGAAAGTGATAGCCGTAGATCTTCTCACATCTACACAACCTTTATTGGCCCTTGAAAACTTGGAATTGATGATATCAGAAATGATACGTGGTGAAACGGTGTGATGCCTTGATGGTTAAACTGATGGTTAAGCTTCATATATGGCCCACCATTTTCCATGTGTCCATTAGGCGCAATACCTTGAATGTTAGATCTGACTCATCTTTCTTTTACAAAAAAGCACTGACCACAGAATCAAAACTAACTTATTTGTTTGTTAACCCCACTTAAACACCGATCCAGTCCCACGAACCACCACGTGTCACCATGGTGTATTGCGTCAAAGACTATCTGACAAGAATCTTCTCTATAAGGCTTTACACCCACCGTCATATCTTCTCAAAATTATCCAACATTTATCTTACCCTTAGCCTCAAAACTGTAGGTCCTACTTAAATGGGAAGGACACATGTCGTAAGGGCACAATGCCTTGATGAGTATCTCATGATCATATCTTCTTTAAGGCTTCACACTCACCGTTAGATCTAATCTAACCTAATTGTTCTTTAAATTCATTACCTTGTCACTGATCCAGACCCACTTTGGACACGTGGTGCAAGGGTTCAATGCCTTGATGATTAATATGACCGCATCTTGTCTTTGAGGCTTTACGACCACAAGATCTTCTGAGACTTGACCACTTGATAACCAACTGCAGATGGACCCAAGAGCTGACAAATTTTTACGTGTCAACATGATGTGATGCTTGAAAGAGTAGATCAAGCTGCATTTCATGTTTAGGGAAAAACACCCACCGTAGATCTTCATGAAGTTGAACTGCCTTTAACTCTTTACCTTTGCACAGACCTGATCCCTCCATCCGCCACGTGTTAACTAGGCGCGTTGCCTTAAGCATTGCATCTCGAGAAACTTTGCCTCTGAGCCTTTGTGTTGACCATTAGATCTAATTCATATCTAAACATGACACATAACCCACCTTTAACCCTGAGTATATCATTTCCTTTGTATCTCTAGCTTGCTAAAAGAAATCCTAACACTGAGTCACAGTCAGAGATTCCGCGCACTCCGCAGGGTAAAAACTACATCCACAGTCCTCTCTAGATCTCCAAATAATAATCTTGACCTTGAATTTGTCTAGCGACTTAGTGCCAACTACACATCTCTGAGAAGATCGATGACCCGCACATGATCTCCTAATCAAAAGAGCATATTCCTTTTTGTTTCGAGATGAAGAGATAAAGAGCTTTGCCAAGTTGCCAAATCTGAAAGAATATTCGATCTTGACAAGACATGTGGCGAATAGGCACAATGGATTGATGGGAAGATTAAGATGATCTGAAACCCTGAGGCATAATGATGACCATTATATGAAAAAAATATCTCGCCCAACGGGGGAAAAGATAAAGGCATGTCAGGGAATTAGGAACTTAAGACATATTAAAGTGAAGACCACAACAAGCTTTAGGAATATAAAAGGGGCCCCGTCCAACATGAGAAATAAGACACATGCATTAAAGACTTAAGTTAATAAAAAAAGTAACTTCAAATTATAACAAGGTCATGAGGGTTTAGGGTTTTAGGATTTTGCATGAAAGAACCACTAGGGTTTAAGGGCATAGCAAGAGTTAGCAGGGTTACATCACTTGAGCCAGGAAACGTTAAAAATTTCAACAGTGCTAGCATAGGCTCTGACTGGGGAAGGTTGAACACAAGTCGAACACTAGATTCTAAATCTCTGAGAAAAGAAAACCATGACAAAAATGAAACCTCAACAAAAAACACCCTAAAGAAGGAAAAAGAAGGAAACATTGTACAAAATATATACATTGCTTAGCATAGTCATACTATCTCTGCAACTTAATTCCCTAATTTTAAGGACTCAAACCAGGACTGATGGCCCAAAGTCATCAACAAAATTCTGTGTCATCTTGCCTTTGTTAAATATATGATTCTAATCACCCAACAATATAGTCAATCTAAAAAAGTCTTTAAACAACATCTGGGTAAACACGAAAAGACTTGGCAACATTTAACATTCTACCACTCTGAACCTTACTTTCAGCTTATGAAAACAAGGGCAACATGAGATCACTAAAAATATAATCCTTTTAAAGGACTCTACCATTCTGCATCACAAAATCAAAATCACAAGAGAAGTTGGTCTCAAACACAAAAATATTCTTCAAAATCCAGCCCACTACAAAAATCTTGAATATACTTGTCACGTTGGACTTGAAAAAGAAAATACTCATTTTCAACTTGATGGTTGAAATAATCAATCGTAATAACATCAAAACCTTGCAAAGAAAAAGTATGATCATCTATGAACAATTTATGCAACTTAGGAAAATGATCATGCTGACAAGTTGGTAAATTCAATCTCTTCAATATCAACTAAATTCAACATGTCAACACTCCTCACATGCCATTCTTGGAAAAAGGAAAATAGATCTGGTTGAAGCAAACTACCTGGTATATCTTTTCAATTCTGATCTACCTCCACATGAAATAAATAAAATTGCGGCATAAATAAGTCAGCATGATGCTTAATTTCAACATCTTTATCTTGACCCACTTCAATGCTGCATAAAAATTTATCAACAATCCATATTTGTTCACCATAGGATAACATTTCTATATTTATGTCAACCACATTAGAATAATCATCACTCAAATCAAATCTAAATGCACCCATTTCCATTTGTAGAAGGTGGTCACCACTCGTATCCATGACATAAGATATATCCTGTTGGGATCTTTCATAAATAGTTTCATACAAGTCAGACAATGACCCACCATTAGCAACTTGATAATCATTCTCATGGTCCAAAGGATACATAATTTTAGGTTCATGACTAAGACCTTCTTCCACATTATTAAAATTATTTATGGAACCACCATAAATAGAATCACTATCCATTTGATGAGTTGGCATAATGTTTTCTAAAAATGGATACTTATATACTAAAATATTTTCAAAAATAATTTGAGTGTCAACAACCTCATATTCTAGTTTATATAAATCCTTATATCCCTTAGATTACACAACCTCACATGGAAAACCACATGATGCAAACATACAAATTGAACTATCAATATTATTGCCATTATTGTAACATTTTTCAAATTGAAAAGCATGTGTCTCTTCATCAGCACACCTGAGCCTTTTACTTGAAAAATAATTATCACAAGGCTGCCCTTGACTTTTCTTTGGTGTAAACTCCTTGTATGAGCATTCTTTTTCCAACATCTTTATGTTAACATCATCGTTATCTTGGATAAAAGAATTCATCACTGCCTTAAGAAAATTTGTATCCTCATAATCATTTTCAACACATGATAAATATTCATCCTTTTCATAAGCATGCATATAAACTATCACCTTATCTTCAAAAAGATCAAGCCCATTTTGGCACTATGAAGCCTTATCCTCAACCAATTCCTCTTGGACATCCCCATGTGAAAAAAACATGGGTTGAAAAATATCATCCTCACTATCAAAATCATAAAATTTTGATAGAACTTCACCATTTGGGGCTTCAACATCATCACCTGATGAAAAGCCTACTCCCTCTTTACTATCCAGATTTTTCTGTAAACAAATTGTTTTTGCAACCCCAAAACTAGAATAACTAGTTTCCATATTATTAGGTGTGTAACCCCTATATATATCTATCTCTGCATCAAGAATAATGCATAATTCTTCACTAACCATGTCAACCTCAATGTGAGGGGCAAATACTGTTTGCAAAAAACAATCTTCATTCACATTTTGTTTTGAATCACTATTTAAATCATGGTCAACATGATCAGCAGGGACACAAATATTTTGACATTTATTATCACTTCTTAATCCACACCTATCAACCACATTTGGTACATTATGAAACCACCCTTAGTAGATAGAAAACCCCTTGGGATGATTCCATACCTTAAGTTATTTTCAATATCTACTGTTGTCTTAACAGCATGATGCAAACTTTTAGGCTCTTTATCTCTCAACAAATAGCTCATCTTTTAACCAAATGCACCTAAATAAACAACCAAAGAAACAACATCATTTGGTCTAAACTCCATTGGGATCGGCCCCAATACTTTTGCAAATCTGAGATTGAAAGGAGAAACCAACTCACCATTCATTATTTGTATCTCCATGAAATTCCTTATCATTATTGATGGATTAACCTTTTCACCAAACTATTCCAAAAATGCCGAACCTAACTCTTCCCATGAAGAGATAGAACATTCTAGCGAAACAAATAACCACTGCCTTGCATCACCCACTAAGGATTGAATAAACAATTTCATAACACTATCCTCATATTCAATATTAAAATTCTCAATTAAGTCCCAAAACTCTCTAAAATTCTCTTCAACATCTTCCTCTTTCCCACCACTAAATCTTGGCAAATTTTCTCTGATCTCAGGTGGAAAAATATTTTGGTAACCATGAATGCCTTAAAAATTTAGAGTTTCATAATACTTAATGCCAAAACTCTTTTTACCACTTTGTTGTGACATCTTAGTAGGCATAATTAAATTTTAATGTATGCAAGGCTTAAAAGATTGACTATATATATGTACTTGCACTTGACTTTAAAGGATAATTAATCACAAGATAGCTACCAACTGTGTGATGAAAATGTGTCACACTTCTATGAATCATTCTATCCAAGGTTGCTCAAGAATGAGGCCTCAAATATCGACTCATAGCTCCCTATTCATGGAGTGCAAAGGTTTATGATGGGGGCCCTCAGATTGACCTAGTAGTGCCCATGCAAGTACACCATGAAATGAGAGATTCAATGCATGAAAATGACAACTATTCTAAATAATTGTAATGCATAAAAAGGAGATTAATCTAAATGATAACAATGCAAGATTATTATATGAAAGGAAATATGGATGCAATATTAATCTATGAAAAGAATCATGAATCTAATCTACATGCATAGCCATGGATTCAAGAAGAAGAAGACAAGAAGATAGAGAAGTTGCAATATCCAATCTTGAGTGCTCAGATTCTCCTCCAAAATTGCTCTCCAAACCTACAACATAACAATACCTAAAAGTTCTATATGAGAATGAGAAGGAGAGGTTTCCTTTTATAGAAAAGTGAATGGTTGAGATTAAGAGGCAAAAAGAAATGAGTAATGGTGGAGATTAAATCTTGGTTGATCCATGTGCTCATTAAAGCAAAAATCCCACCACTTAGAAAGATGTGAAGAAAAATGAATTTTTATTTAATTTATTCCCTTTTTCATCAAATAAAGTGCTTTAAGTGGGGATTTTTATTTATTTAATTAAAAGAGGGGTTTTCTTTTAATTAAATAAATTAGAAGAATTTTATTTAATTAAATGGGAGGAATTTAATTTAATTAAATAAGATAAATTTTATTTAATTAAATGGGAGGAATTTAATTAAATTAAATAAGATGAATTTTATTTAATTAAAAGGGATATTAAATCTTTTAATTAAATAAAAATGATCAAACCTTAGGAAATATTGAAATAATTGAATTAATTACGATTTGATCAAGGAAATCAATTTGAATTGAAATTGTTCCAATGCATTGATTCAAGAATTTGATAAATTGATAAAATGATAAATGGGGCCCATAGTCTAGGCGACCATTTTAGGGTGCATACACCAACTTCCTCTTTCTTCCCTCTCAACTAGTGCTAACCACTTAATAGGGAAAATGTTAACAACTAATTTTCATGGAACAATAATTATCCAATGAAAAAAAAACCTGGATGTGATGAAGTTGCTGCAAAAGCATTGGTCTGAAGTCACCTTCATACTATTATTGAAATCTTTGGTAGAGTCGCCACCTCTTTGCAGAGGACAGATTTGAATCAACTAAGATCTCTTCACCCCACTCAGACCTTCTTCAAAACCAGAAAACTCTCAACACACCCCACTAATAGGGTCTCATAAAAAATTCCCCCCTTGACTATGCTTTAGTCATAAGAGCCCAAACATCTTCTTGATTATCACTGCAAGTCTACCTCCTTTCTTTTGTAGCCTTTCTTCAATCATGCACATTGGTGCAAATCAGAGAACCCAGAGTCGCCACTCACCAATTTGTGAGATAGTATGAATATATCTTTGAAGAACTCATACTTTCAGACACTATTGCAATGACAAACCAAATAAATCTTGGCTTACTTTGAATAAGAGGAATAATTCTTTATTAGCATATGAATCTATAACAATCACATCACTCTGGGATAGATTTTGACTAAACAGAGAACAAGGCTCTCTTACCCCAATGAGTATATATGTTTTTCTTGACTCTTAGATGGATTTTAAAAATTATTATAGAGAATCCCTAGTAGATTCACCAATTTTGTTGGTTCTTTTTCTTGCACTCTCCTTTCCTAGATGAGATTCTGAGACCAGGGTGTGGGATTGCTAACCTAGGGTAAAAACTCAACACCCTCAGCAGAAAGGAGACAAGAGAAATCCAACATTCAACAAGGTTCAAAGACCTCCTTCACTTTGAGCTCCACATCACTCATGTGGGCACTACCTAATATGCACACACATGACTCCTTGTGACAAATAACAACTTGTAGATATATAACTATGAAATAGTTTTCAAATCTATAGCTAACATATACCTCAATATTTCATCAAATCTTATGTAGTATCCCACTTGCATAGAGTATGTTTGAAAACTAGAACTACTCTGAATCCTTCAAACAACATGAAAGGGAAATGATTTTCAATTATATTTTGAGATTAATGGATCTATGAAATACCCTAAATATCTCATAGACCAGTGCCTTATCCAATGGGAAACATGGTCAAACATAACATTACAAAGAAGATTATGGATAAAAAGATAATACAATCTAATATGTCTAATGCCTTACACCAAACATACCCCCATTAATCAAGCTCTACTTATGGATCCACCTATGTATTCAAATATGCAATACCTACTTAAAGTATTTAACTTTCCCCTTGGAAGAGACACTGGAATAGACAATACATTAATCAACATCCATTGAAAGACAAGTTGACATACCCTTGATACCCCAGCTCATACATATCTGAAAACAAATCTTAAATCATAAACATCCTTTAAATGAACCAATTGCTGATCAATAATGGACAAAACCAAAACACCCTTGATGCCTTAGTCTCAATGATTTAGAAATCAAATGGAGACAAATTGATAACAAAACAACAATATTGAAATTTTATTCATGAAGCTTACTACTATAATGATGTCCTTCTATGGGACCAGAAAGGAACTAAGAACACCCTATATGAAAAGAAAAGGCATAAATATTTATAGAGGAACCACACTTGGAACCCACCCTCAATTCTTGTAGAGAAACCAAAACCCTTACAATAGAGAAAAGAAAGATACATATATAAGAATTAAACCCTAAAAATAATATCTAATTGACATCTATACTTTTGTATTTTATTCACACCTATCCTTCTTTCTCCATCGATTGATCTTTCTTCAAAAGTTCTGAAAATACAATCTGATCTACATACCTAATTTGTCTGAAAGCAATAACTCGGTCAATGAATGCAGAAACAACAACAATATGATTAGAACCCTAATAGTTAGTTGACAAAAAATATAACTATAGTCAAAAAAATACTATCCATCTACACACTACGACCTTAATAAAATGATCCAAAAGATCAGATCAAACCACTTAAACAACTCTATGACTTGGACAACAGCGCCATCGCCTGAAACCTTGAGAAACCAATTCAAATATTCAAAAATTTATTGCAATGGCTAAAGGTGGCGCGGAACAAAGCATCGATGGATGAGATTTAAAAATTTATCAACTTTAAAAGCGAGCTGTCGATCTTCCTTTAATTACCCGAGCACTCAGATCATATCCTGCCAAGTGTTGGACAGGTGCAATGGCTCAAAGACTAGATCTTACACAACTTTTCCATAAGGCTTTACACCCATCATCATATTCATTTACATCAAATTTCCTTTTAACTTTCCCCTGCTCCGGCCCCACAATCATAGGAGGACAAGTGTGAGCTAGGTGCAATGCCTCAAAGACTAATCTTCGATCATCTTCAAATTGAGCCAAAGCACCAGCCACACAATCAAATTTGAACTAACCACCCTTTAATCATCATTTGAATTCAGCCTAGCCCTGCCAAAAACACATGGCACTCTGTCGTGATGCCTCAAACAATAAAAAGCTTCATATCTGTGATCAAGGGAAACAGATAGCTGTAGATCTTCTCACATTTGCACAACCTTTATCAGCCCTTGAAAACCTAGAATTGATGATATCAACAATGCTATGTGGCGAAAGGGCGCAATGCCTTGATGGTTAAACTTACTACATCTCAACTTCAAGGATTTACACTCACCGTTGGATGAAAATTAAGCTGTCTTCCTGTTACCCTGTCTTAAGCTTCAAATTTGGCCCACCACTTTCCACGTGTCCATTAGGCACAATTCCTTGAATGTTAGATATGACTCTCTTTCTTTTGAGGAAAAGCGCTGACCACAAGATCAAAACTAACTTATCTTCTTGTTAACCCCACTTAAACATTGATCCGGTCCCACTATCCACCTCATGTCACCATGACACATTGCCTCAAAGACTATCTGACGATTATCTTTTCCATATGGCTTTATGCCCTACGTCAAATCTTCTCAAACTTATCTGACATTTATCTTACCCTTAGCTTTGAAACTGCAGGTCCCACTTAACTAGGAAGGACACGTGTTGTAAGGGCACAATGCCTTGATGAGTACCTTGTGATCATCTCTGCTTTAAGGCTTCACACTGACCGTTAGATCTAATCTAACCTGGATATTCTTTAACTTCATTACTGTAATCACTTGAAAATGGTCTGATAAACTTAGAAGCCCTAATTTGAAATAAAGTCCTCCAGGTCCTAATCAAAACTACCAACTCAAAGATAATCACAATTATATAATTAAACTAGATCAATTTAAATATATAATTCATCAAAAATAATAATCAAAGATCACTCATCAAGAGACATTAATTCTTCAATTAACCTTGGGAAATTAAATCAAATCAAAATTTTAAATACATGGCTAAGGAAATTTTAAAAGGAATTAATTAATTCAAGTTATTAATATTGCTTCAACATGTCTCAAAATTCAAACCTCTAACCAATGAGAGGTGATCACATGGATCAAACAAGCTTATATATCATCCATCCCTCATGGATGCATCTGAACCATCAAGTTAAAATTTGAATTTGAAGCCTTTTCTCTCCAAGAAAAATCTATATAATGAAGCCTTTCTAGCTCATTTCATATAGAAGCATAGGAAATTTAAGCATAGAAATAATGTCAAATTCATTCTTGAATTAATCTAGTTCATCTTTAGCAAGGTAATCTAGTTCAATTTTATATATGTGATCCAAATAATGCATAATTGAATATGTTTTGATGCATTTTAGGCATTTTCAATTGAATCTTCCATTTCATGATTGTTAATTCAATGATCTAACATGCTTAATTCTAAGAGAAAATTCTATTAGATTACAATATTCATGATTAGGAAGCAATAATTTGATTTCATGTGGTTTTATGTTGATTTCAATGAATTGATTTTACTAACCAATGATATAATGAGTTATTGAGTGGTTGTGTGCAACATTCTTACAGGTACAACATTTACACATCACATTTTGGTGATCACCGTGGGGCAGATTACGCCATTTGCATGAAATCTTCTATATGTTCTTGACATTTATCAACTTTGCAGGAAGTGTTTCATCTTTGGTTATCCTTTTATCATCTTTGGGAGTCTTTCAACATCTTTGGTTATTCTTTTATCATTTCCAAGGATTCTTCAATTGTCTACGGTTGTCCTTTTATCGTCTGTGGGAGGTATACATTTTTCCTTTATTCATTTTTGGTGAAAGCGTTATCATTTTGGTTAGTTTTATTATTTTTGGTAAAAGCGTTATCATTTTTGGTTAATTTTATCATTTTCGGTATTTCTTTCATCTTTTTTGGTAATTAGCGTTTTGGGTCTCTGTTTTATCATCTAAAAACTAGAGAGAAAGAATAAAAGGTATTTTCTTTGGTGAATTTTCTTACTAATTATCTAACTTGGTTATTTTTGTGGTTTTGATCATTTTTAAAGCAACCTAACATGTTTTTTAGGATGTTTGTCAAAGTTTCTATGGAGAAAAACTACTAATGAAGTGTTTTGTAGGTTGTCATGTGAAAAGATCAAATAATCGCTTTAAAAATTAATACAATTTCTTGCATCTCGTAATTCAGATAGAGGATTATTCTCTTTTCCCTTTGGAAAAATCAGAAACTCAAACCTTGAATTAGGTTTTGTGGAGAAATTGGAAGGAATGAACAATTTATTTTTAAAGCAAAGTGTTTGATTAATTTTTTTTTAGGCACTTTAACATCAAATTTTAAGCTTGATCTTTGATTTCATTAGAGGATTATGCTCTTTTCCCTTTGGAAAAATCAGAAACTCAAACATAAAATTGAAAATTGAGTTTTGATTCGAAGGAATGAACAATTGTTTGGAGTTCTTGATAGGAGAAAATATCATTGAGTAGGAGAGTATGCTCTTTTCCCTTTGAGAAAATAAAAAATCTAGACCTCTCTCATCACCAATCCTCTTTTATTGTTTTAATCTTTTAGTTGGGCCTACCTATAAGGAAAAAATCTCCTGGGATGACCCACGTGAGAATGAGGTGTGAGCCACACCACTCCAACTTACGTTAATCAAATTTACTCTTTGGGGCCAAATCCTCAGGAGTCGATTGGAATTTAAGCTTATACTCAGTTCACGTCTAACATAAGTGTGGCCTAAGGGTCTTAATCAAATTTACATGACCAATTTTGTCAAGATGATCTATGGGGATATACACCTAAATCACGCTTGCATGATCATAAAGGATACAATCGAATGGAGAACCTTACTAAATACTCTAGGCTTAGAAGCTACCCGTTTCACCCCCAAAAGGTGATAATCCTTGTGCAAGACAAATAGTAATTTCTCCAAGATACTCATCATTTTGTACCCCCATTTGCGTTTAGAGTCGGATAATATGACATCATGACTGGAGCCATTGTGTTCTTGGTGATGGCCATATTTTGATTGGCATTTGGGTGTGTACCTGAGTCTATGAGCAAGGATTTTCATCCTATGCCAATTTTGTAGGGAAAGTGTGTTTGTACCCTCATAATCATAAAATTCTAAAAAACAAACAATCCCTATCAAGACATGACAAAATTAATTTTCTTTGCATGTGTGTTTCACTAATTTCATATTTCAAAACACCTACAATAATTTCAAAAATGGGTGAGTCTTTAAAAATGGTGGTTAGTCCTTTGCACATAAGTTCTCACAAAATCACACTTTGCTAAAAAACATGGGTCCTAAAACATTGCATTTGGTCCTTGTAGTCCTTGTATTCTTGTTGGTCAAAACAAAGGTCATTTCTATGCTATTCATATCAAGATCACTTCAATAGTGAAGTTCCTAAACATCTATTTCTAGTCCAAACATCACAAGTGCTCAATATCAAACCTTGGTTCCTAGGAGATCAAACTATTTGCCTTTTGTTTCAATCACTTAACGCTACTTTCAATTGGCCATATCAAACTTATTTGTGTTTAGAGATCACTATCAAGGTCAATCTAACCTTCATCAAGATCTCAAACATTATCAAAACTACATCAAAACATTTTCACCAAACTTTGACCAATTGTGAAGATAGTATATCAAACATTGAAACTATAGGTGATAAATTTCTCATCTTTGGAAATCGAGAATCATCTAATATTACATGGTGTGGACAAGAATTGGTCATTTTGAACAAATAGACACCATACACTATCCTCAGATACACATTTTACCTGAAGCACAACAAGAACAAGATCCTTTTTTGGCTCCTTGAGCTAGTGATTCAGAAACTGAGACTAACAACAACATCAACAACAACAATAACACTACCAATAATGACAACAACAACATGGGTGGAATTTAGAATGAATGGTCTAATCATACAAACAATGATGAAGATATAACCAATGAGTACATTCAAAAATTTCAACAAGACACAAGGTTTCAAAAGATCCTAGATAAAATCCTAATGGCTGATAAGGAAAAATACTTCACGCATCTAGCTTCAACAGGAATCAAACTACCTCAAGATTTTGATATGGAACAACTTAAGACACAAGAAAAGTAAAATCCCATGAATCTCCTTGTTAAACAAATAGAAGCATTTCAAACTCAACTTCATGATATGAAGAAAGAAAAGGAGACCATATGAAGGAAATACTCTATGAGTGTATTTTGTCCTATGCCTTTTGATCAAAGTATACACATGCCAACATTTCCACCCAATGTGGATATACCTAAATATGAAAAATATACAAGATTCATGGACCCTCAAGATCATGTACAAGATTTCTATACCCTAAGTATGGAGTTGATTCACGAACAAACCTATCTCATGAGATTATTTCCTCGTAGTTTGAGTGGACAAGCAGCAGAGTGGTTCTCCAAATTACCTCATGAAATAAATTTTTTTGAAGAGCTCATGGAATGTTTCATGCAACATTACTCATACAAAATTCAGCATCCTATAATTATGATTGACTTGTGCAACACAAAATAGATAATTGGTGAACCTTTCATATATTTCCTACAAGGATGGAGATGAATGTTTGCACGATATCCTTGATTAATTCCAGAAACAAAAAAGATGGACATTTTTGTGAATAACTTGGTTACAAAAATGAATCATTACATCCAAATACAATGCATTCCAACATTTGAGAAAATTATTGAGATGGGAATTAAATTGAAGATACCTTGGTAAGGAAAGGAGAACTCAAAATATATAAAGAAACTAAAGGTTCTTTCAATATGAATAAGAATGGAAACCAAGACAAATAAAAGTATTGGAACAAGAATAAAAATGTTGTCATTGATGGAGTAGTATATGCTCACAATGTAAAACCAAAGTAGCCAACATTTAATCTATCTACTACTACTCCTCCTAAGATTCCTACCATTGCATCTAATGTACGAGTCAATCAAGACACCAATAAGAAAAAACCACCTTTTGCATATACTCCTAAACAGATATTCACACCTCTTGGACAATCTTTGGAATCAACATTGCAAAAAATTGTCTCTCACAAGGTTATCACACTACCAGAATCACGACCTTATGAACCACCAGTTAAGACTAAATGGTGGAATGACACATTATTGTGAGTACCATTGAAACAAAGGACATAGAATGACTGAGTATATGAAACAGTAACATTTGTTACAAAAATTCATTTAAAGTGAAGTTATTACAGTGGATGGTCACAAAAAAAATGATCACACAAATTTTAAGTCACCCTTGCCTAACTATGAGAAGGGAGAATCATCCAATGCGAAAGGCAATCAGGTAAATTATGCGTATTCTCATGACAATACCATCAATATGTTAGAAGATTCAGATCAGAGAATCAATGTGATCATCATCAAGGAAAAGCAAAAGGCCGTATACACTGATGCAGTAACAAGAGGACAAGCCAAAGTAGTCCTAAAAGGAGATTCTTCAAAACTACCAACATCATCAAAACCCATAACAACCAAACAAAATTCATCATCTCTCTCATATAACTATAGTTTGATTGATCAATTGCAAAGAACTCCAACACAAATCTCAATTCTTGAATTGCTCAAACTTTGTCCATCACATAAAGAGATTTTGGAAAAAGCCGTGGTTGAAACAAATGTTCCAAACAATTTGGACATAGATAAATTCCAAAACATGGTTGGACACTTGATTACACCTCACTATTTATCCTTTTTTGAAGAGGATGACAATGCTTTGAGTCACCCTCATAACATGCCATTATATATAGAAGTGCTAATTCATAGACATCGCGTGAAATGAGTCTTGATAGACGAAGGAGCGGGTCTCAATATTTGTACTTTAGGTTTGATCAAGGAATTGAGATTCTCAGATGAAGATATTAATCCTAAGAAGAGGATAACCATAAAAGAATATGATGATAAAGAAAGATCATATGAAGGGATAGTAATGTTTCCAATCAGAGTGGTACCTATGAAAATAAATGTGGCGTTCCAAGTGCTTGATCTTAATCTATCTTACAACATTCTTTTGGGAAGACCTTGGATACACGAAATGCAAGTTGTCCCTTCTACTTTTTATCAATGCTTAAAATTCCCATATAATGGAGAAGAGATCACTATTCAAGATGACACAAGTTATTTCCAATATTGTAACAATGTTCTCCAATCAAATGAAAGGATGGTTCCACATAACAGAGAAGCTACCAGAGAACAATCCATAAAAAGTTCAAACTCAACACTGCTGTGAGATTTTGGAAAGAAATTAAAACTACATGATAATGGGATGAGAGAATACAAGATTGAACAATTACTCTCTGTAACAACATTACCTTTTTCACCAAGATCACAAGGGAGACCGTCATCATCTAAAATGTTAACAAAACCTAAAACACAAACAATGTACAATGGAACTTTTGTGAAAGGGAAATTAGTGGAAGAAGAAAAAGAGGATGCTGAGGTGTTAAGTTGGCTATACAAAGACAAAGATGAATCTCATCAAGATGTCAAACATGTCCAAATTGCTACTCAATAGTATGGAAGTGGTTTACATATCATGCAAATAATGGGATATCAAGGACAAGGACCACTAGGAAATAATAAGGAGGGTCTTGTTGAACCAATCTTGACACAATTTAGAGATCCAAAAGAAAAAAACATGCATAGGGTATTCCAAAGAATCACAGATACCCCTCATCCGAGATGAACCAATATTTGATGAAGAATGAGAAGAATCAGAAGATGAAGTTGAATTCACATCTCAATCATATGAATGGTCATTGCATATTCATGATGATAATCCTCATTATCAAGGTGAACGCTAAATTCGTTCATTTTTGGGAAGTCAAGAAACAAAAGAGGATGAAGAAACAAATATGCCATTATTAGAGAATCTAAGCCTTGATGATATTCAAAATGAGATTCAAGAACGTCATTCTGATGAGGAAGCTAATGCACAAGAAAACCATCATCCCAACTAGGGAGAAAGGGTAACACCTACTCATGCTCTAGACCTAGGGAATTCCATGGGGATAGATTCTAATGACTATGAATGGGAATCATTCTCTGACGCCACTATGGATATAGAGATAGATGTCATTCATCAATATGCACCTCAGCTTTAGAGAGGAGAAAGTTCCAATGCTACTAATCATCCTAACATGGTTACATAATCATAAGATATCATGATGTCCAAAATTATTAATGCCGACACATGACTATTAGAACTTGAAGATTTCAACGCATCCTAGAAATTTCATATTTTAATAGAACAAGATGTGAAGAGGAACAAAGCTCAGGTATTCGACCATTCGATTTTGGTTCCCATAATATTGACGATGAATCGAGTGAGAATAGTGAGGAGCTTCTTGATCTAAACATTCTTCCAAAGGTTATTGTTATAGACCTCATTGATACATTCAAACACAATGATCACAACTCAATCCTAAATAAAAACCAACCCAATTGATACTCTTAAAGTCATTTATCCAGACCTAATTGAATGGACCTTGTCTGAACCCATAGATATACCCGTGTTTCCTAATGAACAGGCTATAGCTTGTTATCTCAATGAAATAGAACCCGTAACATATTTCACTAGGAATTCTGATTTTACGAAGGATATAGAGTTTTCTAGTCACAAAAATAAAGAAAGAAAAATTCAATAAAAGATACGAGGATGAAAACCACTCTATGGCAGTCTCAGATCATCAAAAAGGAAAAATAAAGGACGTATCTAATAGTGAAAACCTCACCAAGGCACTAGAAGATGGTAAACTTGATATTCTCCCTGATCACTCTTAGGAACGGTCTGTAGTACTCATAAAACCTACTCAACCAATCAATCTTGGTACAAACCACAAATCATACACATTGCTCAATATTTATCTAACGAGGAGAAGGAAGAGTTTACACATTTTTTTAAAGAAAAGAAGATTAATTTTGCATGGTCTTATTCTGACATGTCGGGGCTTGATCGTGATTTAATTATGCATCATTTATCTATGGATCTTGGAATAAAAACTATCAAGAAAAAACTAAGGAAGATGCATCCACAAATTGCTCTCTTGGTGAAGGCAAAACTGGAGAAACTATTAAAAGCAGGATTTATAAGAGCTATTGCCTATTCAGAATGGATATCTAATATTTTCCTAGAATCAAAACATGAAAAATCCATCAGGGTGTGCACTAATTTTTGAGATGTTAATAAAGCATGTCTGAAAGATGATTTTCCTTTACCAAGTATAGATGTCATTGTTGTTGGAATTATATTGGAATGATGTACTGAGAGGGGAGGGGTGAATCAGTACCTCTAAAACTTTTCTTGGTTAGCCCATTAACCCTTAATCATCAGTTTGTAAATTATCTTATCTAACTGTTCATCTTTCTTTTTGTATATGCAATCATATCATAAGCTCTTTTAATATGTAACCATATAAGAAACATTCATGAAAAATAGATAACACATAACACAAGATATGATATCGCAGAAAACTCCTATTAGGAAGTAAAAACTACGGTGGGGATTGTTACCCACAAGACTTCACTATCTACAGATAAGAAGGGGCCGGTTAAGGCTTACAATTGGTCACTTTTGATGAACTACCCTGTTAGGAGTATTATAGTGGAGACCTGTTAAGATCTACTTCGTTTGAAGCTTTAGCAACACTGTTAAGTGTGCACTCTGTTAAGAGATTTGTAAAGAATGGTTAAGCCCACCTTCTACAAAAGGATTTTAGATGTGATGCACTTGTTAGAATGCAACTACATAAGTCTTTGATTTGATGATGTATGCAATCTCTAATTGCTGATAACAGATCCAATAAAGCTTCCCATGTATGAGTAATCATCCTTCCATGATTGAATAATACCTTTATCTGCTCATCGGTAGCCTCTATGTGTTGTTGACAACTGATATGATCTATTTCTAAACTTTGCATTAATTCTGCCTTCTGCTCCTTAGATGCTCATCGTGGCTATCAACAATAATGAATTCATAATTCACAATTGATTGAACATCTATTTATACTAGATTTTAGCTCTATTCTTGATTCACGCTTTGCTAGTAAACTCTAGATCCAAGGTTTACAATTTGACCTTGATCTTTAGTTAGATATGTTTTAGATCCGTTAGGATGCTTTAAAAAATTTACATAAAGCTTGCTTGACCCTCAAGTTATGATTTAAAACAAATAAAAACTCTATAAATAGAATTACAGTGCTTTATCTGACGTGTAAAACTTAGATCCACTATTTGCGAGTTCTCTAACTGACTGTCAGTTCTGACGGTCGGTTTTCTTTGTCGTCGGTGTTCCTTTCTTAAATTGGTCATCGGGTATGCCTTTTTTGTTCCATCAGTTTTGTTCTCAAAACTGTGTCATCGGTGATTGATGCAGGAGCATCTTGGGTGTAAGGGCAATCTTGCATCACCCAAAAATATGTGTTTTTCTATTCAATAAGGGCTATTTTGTACAAAGTTGCTATATTTGGAAACTTACTATTTTTAGTAAGT
>MU223854.1:484424-527439 GCA_018584345.1 Thuja plicata
GCAACATACTGAGTGTATTAGTATGTACACCTGTGTATACTCCTTCCTTAGTCATTTGAATGACTCCCCCTATGTATATGCCGGTAAGTGTAAGTATATATACATATCCTTATGTACTTTTATTTTCTCCTTTTTATGATATATATTGTACATAGCTATCTTTATATATCTGTTCCTTCTGTACATACAATATACATTTCCTTTCTATTCCTCCTTTTTTGATTCTAAAGGCAAAGGTACTTACAGCTTGTCAAAAAGGTGGGAATGTGAGGACTTGATCTCCTCCATCATATTTTCCCATTTATCCTTTAGCATTTCTAGAGCCATGTGCTCAAGTGATATCCTTACATATATATCATAGATGCTATCTACTACAAACATCTCTGGGGTTGCTATAAGGTTTCTCACTTCAGAAATATGCTGCTGTAGAATAGTAAGATTAGGCAGAATGTGGGCCTGTAGTTCTGTAATCTCACCTCTTAGTTGTGTTTCAGCATCCCATATTTCTTTCCTTAGCCTGTTAGCCTCAATGACCTTGTCATGATGTTCCTTGACACTTTCTGCATTTGAGGTTAGGCTTTGTGCACTTGCTGTGACATTAGAATCTATCTCTGCTAATTTGTCATTATTTTCCTTTGTAAAATTTTCAAGCATGCACATCTTTTGAACTAAGATAATTGCTTCAGCAATCATTGGCTCTAATTGATCAGTTAGTTCAGAGAGCTTTACCTTGTTTAGTGCCACTTCTTGGCTGATTTTATCAATTAAATTGTATTGATACTTCTTTTTTGCTTGTTCTTCCATAGCTTGTTCTGCATCTATATTCTACTCTGTGATTGCATCGGTAAGAACAACTATTTGTTCCTTAACTGTAGCATTTTGTTCAAGTTTTACCTCAGCAACAAGTTGTTGAAGTATGTCTCTTGCCTTGTCAAGTTCCATTGTTTCCCTGTGTTCCCGTATCATTTTCTTTTGAATGGCTTTCCTTTGACATAGCACTCCAAACTCTTGAAGTTTATCACTGTCCAAAGTGGTAATATCCCAGTTTGGGAATTCTATTACTTCATCCAATGTAATAGTCAATATGTCTTTCTTTAATGTTTTCTTCTTCTTCTTCTTTGGCTGGGTGGCAGATTGATGTACTACCATTTGTAAAGCTTGTGATTGGGTGGATTTAGTAGGTGAGGGTCGAGAAGATGAGGCATCCTTTTGTATCTGTTCTAAGTCCACCGGCTGGTTTGGTGAAGACGTCTCCTCATTTGCCTTAGGTGTATCAACAGATGTATCTTCTTTAAGTTTCATTCCTTCATCCTACTTGACGCCTTCACTTTTATCTTTTTCTTCACCCTTTCTCAGTGTATCCCCTATTTTGTTATCAACTTCTTTGTTTTGCTTATTTGACACTTCTTGCTGATTGTCGGTTGCATCTTTCATTTTTGCATCTGTATCCTTTTGAGTGTTGGATACATTTTTGTTTTCATCAGTACCCATATCCGCGGGTATATTATCATCATTCTTAGACGATTTGTCCTGACTTGATTGAATACCAATAACATCTATTAAAATATTCATGTTTGTAGGTGTATTGACTGTTGCAGTGTCAATAGCTGTATCCTGTCGGTCGGTATTACCCTTTGCAATATTTATGTCTTCATCTTTTTGAACTTTTGCTGCAGGGTCTTGTCCCGTGGTGTCATTTACAATGTTGTCTAACCATGATTCATTATTTATATCATCAGTTAAGTTACCTTTTATTGACAATTCTTCTTTGGTAACTTCTTCATTATCTAAATTGATGTGAATTGGACTTGCTGCAACTTGATTTTCCTCAGTGTTGTCAGGCCATTCTTCATCTACAATATCTACCTATTTCTGGCCAGTTATTTGTACTTCTTCAGTGTCTAACTCAGCAGTTGAGTTATCTTTCTGAGTGAAGGTTTCCTTCTCATGACTTCTCTCCTCAGTAGGATTGAGTATCTTGCTCCATTTATCATGGGTTTCTTGTTCTAGCTCTATAAGCTTCTCTTAAAGAAATTTATAAGCTCTCAATTTAGGTGAGAAAATTTTCGCATATTTCTCCATGATTTCATTGATTTCTTCCCTACTTGATTCAGGAGGCATAAGAGAGACAAGTACTCTTTCTCTTATCCTTTTCTCCTCATTGAGTGCAAAAGTGAATCTAGAAGATATTCTAATTAACAGTTCTTGTGGTACATCATGTGTAGTGAATTGTAGTGTGACATAGTAGTGTCTGCACATCTTAGCTATAAGAGCATCTTCAATCTTATTCTGTTCTACAGAATCCCATCTTAACTATTTCCTAATCTTAGGATGTCCAATATATGATGCTTCAGAAATGTACTTACATATTTCATCAATGTCTTCAGTAGTTGATGTAACCTTTTCTGCTTCCTTTTCTTGTTTGATTGTAGATTCAGGCTCATCCATAGCTGAGTCCTCTAAATCCTCATTTGTCTAAACAAATTTCCTTCTTTTGGTATGTGCCCTAACTGGTTGTTTTTCCTTTGATGTGTCAGGTTTCCTTTTGTACACCTTTCCTTTTACCATGGGAGAAGGAGTTGCATCCTTTGCTGTTTGACTCCTTGTTCTTGACTTCTTAGGTGGAGGAGGAGGTGGTGAATTAGACTTTTCTTCCTCTGATTCATTTTCTATTGCTGTATCACCGATGGGTAGCTGGTCTTTGGTGATTTCCTCCTTACCCTTTTGTCCCTCTTCACCTTCCCTTTCTTCCTCTTCTTCAGAAGATATATTCAAGTTCCTTTTCAAATTCTTCACCATTATTTTTGACTGTTTTACAGCTTTCTTGAAAACAAGTTTTGTTTTAATATTTTGTTTGGCCTCTTCATAGGTGCCAAATCTCAGTTGCTTGTTGTCTACTAGTTCATTAAGTGGCGCCTTAATGCACTCATTGGCTAGTCTTGCTTTGATGTCATATTCTGACTTTGAAAGCCATGATTTCCTAGGTACTACTGCTTAGATGTACATGAAATTAGTATCTACCATGAAACATATGTCTTCTTTGTGTTCCTCTATTAGATCTTCAAGAATTCTTGTTCTGGCTTGCAACATTTCCTTAATGGTTTTGAAATACTCATGCATAACATTATCAAAATCTGTTCCTAGTGATTCTATGAATTCACCTATCTGAATGGTTATCGGTCTGCTTGTGTCCCATACAACTTTTCCTATTGAAGGAAAGTATTATTCAAAGTAAAATAATATGCACATTATGAGGGAACCAAACTTACAAGTGTTTGTCCTTGAAGACCTTATTGTGCACATGTTCTCCTCCAGTTGATGTAACAAGATCTCTGCAAGATCCATCTTCTTTCCCTGTTTGATGATCTTGTATGTTGTGCTCATAGCTGTACTTGATATGCTATTCATTCTACTTGCTTGGAAGATCTTATATCCAACAACACATGCTCCAAACTTTAGCTCTATGTTGGTAATGGTGTTGACCTTTAGTGCTCTTTTATCTGATTTAGCACCAGTTAGTTTTTCCACTTCTGCTAGAGATGGGTGCTTGTGAGCTTGTGGTTTATTAGTTGTAGGATAACTTGTGATGGCATGAATAACATCCTTTGTTATTGGCTTTAGCTTTGGCTTATTTAGCCATAGAGTCTTGTTGTGAACTCTGCTAAGAACAATTTTTATCCATTCTGTTTTGAAGACCTTGGGAAAATGCAGTGCATTCGTGAGTCCCTTTACTTCCAGATGTCTATGCTCTTCTTTGAGTTTTCTAGCGTCATCACATAGTTCCCTATAGGCATTATCTAGGTCTAGATCTCCTATTTCTGAGATCTTGCAGTGAATATAGGACCTTACGTCCTCTACCAGCAAAACCCTAGGTGGGATCTGGAGAATGCTCTGGAATCATCGGGCTGTGATGCTATTTCAAGGTGTAGCTTGTATTTGGGATCAGCACAAGAGCCTCGACTAACAAGCTTGTAGTATTTCTTCTTATCTTCCCTAATATTCTTAGCTCTAGAAGTTGATGCCATCGTGTTGTAGAAATTTAGGGCTTTTCACAAATAAATAAGTGTGGTCGGTGAGTGTGATTACTTACAGATTCTCTGTAATTGCCTGTGAATGTGAATGCTTTGTGTCAAATTGATTTCTGCTAGGTTGGTCTCCAAATTGCTCTGAAATCTCTCTACTCTGCTCAAAAATTGTAGGTGCAAAAATGAGTTTACCTGTCAGACTTTTATAACCTTTTTGTGCCCTAAGTTGTCATTTATGCTTACCAACTCGTTGGTATATAAAGACTGAGTTTGTCAGTAGAGACATTCATAACATCTTCGGTGTCTATGCAAAGCGTCAGGGTAGCTAGTGGCTTTGGTGACTTCACTGATGTTTGTCGGTGAGGTTGCCTAGACAACTTTTGTTGACTCAACGTTCACTGATGTTCGTTGGTTTACACTTAGCTTGTGTAATGACCAATACATTTCGATAAGTAGTGATAAATTTTCTGTGTGTGTTCACCAATGCAACGTTTGCCCAATAACCAATGGTTTCTTTTCAATATTTGGAGCAAACACCACTATTTTGCATCTCTATTCATGCTTATATTATAATATGAACTATGTGTAATGGAACCGATGCATAGTATAACTTGTCATAATGCAGTTCCATACTTGTGCATTCTAGTTGGATGTAGTGATGTCACCAGATCCATTGAATGGGGTGTCACCACTTGCATTGCTTGTTCCAGCACCTTCAGTGTTTGTGGCTTTTACCCACATCTTGTTTCTCATTCTTTTGATGTCATCAATGGTATTTCCATTGGGATGTGTACTTGTGTCTGTCAGTCGATCTTTGCAATATTTTATCACATGTCCAACCTTATGACAATGCAAATATGCCATACCTAGATTGGTCCAACCTCTTGACCTTCTGGTCCATTTTCTCATACAGTTGGCAGTAATATGACCATACCTTCCACATGCTATGTAGTTTACCCATGGGTTATAGTCCCAAACATATGAGTTACCTACTCTTGTTGGTTTGTAGCTTTCATCAGTTTCCTTTGGTGTCCATGCTTTGTTGTTCTTTTTTAGCATTCCTTGTGTGCGTGCCCATTCATCTTACAGGTAGGACAATACTTTTCCATATAGGTTTTTATCTTTGGATTTTTCACTTTGGATCTGCACTCATGTGCCTTGTGTCCTTTCTTTTGACATTTATAACAATTACCAATGAAAGTAGATTGTGCTTGAGAAATACCTTTCATTTTGCTTCTGCAAATTTTTGAGGTGTGGCCTAGTTTTCCACAGTGATTGCATGATATATTCTTGGACCTTGGGGTTATGAAAGCATTCCTCTGATCTGGTTGATTAGAAGATTCACCATTCTCGTTGTACCCTAATCCTGTGTAGTTGTTGACTCTTCTCTGTCCATCAAGAAAATCATCCATCCTTTTGTTTCTATCTTCAACCTTTTTGATCAATTTGTTGTGTTGATTCTAGACTTTGATTTCATGCTTCAATTTTTCATTCTCTTCTCTTAGCTCACCAATGATTTGTATTCTTTCAATGAGTTCTATATTTAATCTATTTTCTTCTTGAATCATAAGAATAATTTGGTTGGTAACCTCATGGTGATGCTCAGTAAGTCTTTGAATCTCTAATTATTTCTCTTGTAGCTTCTCTGTTATTTTCCTCCTATCATCAATGGCTAGTGTTCTTTCATTTTCATCTTTTCTTGCATCATTCATGACATCAATCATTTTCACCATTTGAGTTTCTTGACCGATTTGAAACATCTTGATTTGATCTGTCAGATGTAGATTGACCTCTTGTAGACTTGTAATTTCTTCTACTGATGCATCTGAAGCTTTGCTCGTTGATGATTCTACTATTTCAAAGTAATCTTGTATTTCTAATTCTTTGTAGTCTTTCTCATTCAGCCTAGTTTCCATAATCTTTCTTTTATCAAGAAGTTTTCTTAATTTGATTCTCGCCTCTTTATACTGCTCATAGTTTATTTGCATCTGTAATTACTCATTCTCAATAGTCATGTCCAGTCTGTACTTTTCCATTGCTCTGATATTTTCTCTCAAGTCTTTAAGCTTTTCAAGAAAGAGACTTAGCTCTGATACCAATTGTTGGAATTATATTGTAATGATGTACTAAGAGGGGAGGGGTGAATCAGTACCTCTAAAACTTTTCTTGGTTAGCCCATTAACCCTTAATCATCAGTTTGTAAATTATCTTATCTAACTGTTCATCTTTCTTTTTGTATATGCAATCATATCATAAGTTCTTTTAATATGTAACCATATAAGAAACATTCATGAAAAATAGATAACACATAACACAAGATATGATATCGTAGAAAACTCCTGTTAGGAAGTAAAAACTGCGGTGGGGATTGTTACCCATAAGAATTCACTATCTGTAGATAAGAAGGGGCCGGTTAAGGCTTACAATTGGTCACTTCTGATGACCTACCTTGTTAGGAGTATTAAAGTGGAGACCTATTAAGATCTACTTCATTTAAAGCTCTAGCAACACTGTTAAGTGTGCACTCTGTTAAGAGATTTGTAAAGAATGGTTAAGTCCACCTTCTACAAAAGGATTTTAGATGTGATGCACTTGTTAGAATGCAACTACGTAAGTCTTTGATCTGATGATGTATGCAATTTATAATTGCTGATAATAGATCCAATAAAGCTTCCTATGTATGAGTAATCACCCTTCCATGATTGAATAATACCTTTATCTGCTCGTCGGTAGCCTCGGTGTGTTCTTGACAACTGATATGACCTGTTTATGAAATTTGCGTGAATTTTTGCTTTCTGCTCCTTAGATGCTCGTCGTGGCTATCAACAATAATGAATTCATAATTCACAATTGATTAAACATCTATTTATACTAGATTTTAGCTCTATTCTTGATTCATGCTTCGCAAGTTAACTCTAGATCCAAGGTTTACAATTTGACCTTGATCTTTAGTTATAAATGTTTTAGATCTATTAGGATGCTTTAAAACATTTACATAAAGCTTGCTTGACCCTCAAGTTATGATTTAAAACAAATAAAAACTCTATAAATAGTATTACAGTGCTTTATTGATGTGTAAAACTCAGATCCACTTTTTGCGGGTTCTCTAACTGACTGTCAGTTCTGACGGTCAGTTTTCTTTGTCGTCAGTGTTCCTTTCTTGAACTGGTCATTGGGTATGCCTTTTCTATTCTATCAGTTTTGCTCTCAAAACTATGTCATCGGTGATAATCTCAATGTTATGTTATTGACCCATCGGTGATGTTCTGTTCACTTCGTTGGTGCAACACTTATTAGTGTTTTTCAGCCAATTCCATACTTAGCATTTTCTCATGACCTTTTATTCTGTCAGTTATGCTCACTGTCTGCCGATAATTATTTTGGTCCACCGGTAATGCTTGTACCGATGATCTCTGTCAATGTTTTTCACTAAGTGTACTAATGGAAAAATTAATGTCATCAATTGTAGATATCACATCAGGATATGATATGTTGTCACTAATGGATGGATTCTCTGGATATAATCAGATAAGAATTTCTCCAGAAGACCAAGATAAAATAAATTTTACTTGTCCATGGGGAACTTTTTGTTGGAATGTCATGCCCTTTGGACTCAAGAATGCAGGAGAAACATATCAATGAGAAATGATAGCGATTTTCCATGATATGATGCACAAGAACATGGAAGATTATATGGATGACACTTTAGGGAAATATCATCATCACAAAGATCATTTACAAGATTTAGCCAAAATCTTAGACAAAATGGAGCAATTCAAACTTTGCTTGAACCCAAAAAAGTGTGCATTTGGAGTTACCTCGGGAAAGATGATAGGGTATATTATTGCGGCTATAATGAATTGAAGTTGATCCATAAAAGGTAAATACCATCATTGAAATTTTTCAACCTAAAGATATCAGTCAGATGCAATCACTATAAGGAAAGCTACAATCAATTTGGAGATTCATTTCTCAATTGGATGATAAAGCTCAAACATTCACCAAGCTTATGCACAAAGGAGTCACACATAAGTGAGATGAAGCATGTGAAACATATTTCAATCAACTAAAGAAATATATGGTAAATCCACCTATCTTGATGCCTCCAATTGTAGGAAAACCATTGCTATTGTATGTTTCAACAACTAATACCTCACTAGGGGCACTATTGGCACAAAAAGATGAAATTGGAAAAGAACGTATGATTTATTACATCAAAAAAATATTGGTGCAATATGAGATTAACTACACACCAATTAAAAAATAATTTCTAGCAGTAGTGTTTGCATCTCAAAGATTTTAACATTATATGATGGCACATTCAATCAAGTTGGTGGCCAAGATTTACCCACTAAAATATCTCCTGAACAAAGAAACCTTAACTGGTAGATTGGCTAAGTGGATGATGATACTAAGCGAGTTTGATATAGAATATGTTGAAAGGAAAGCTATTAAAGGACAAGTCATTGTGAATCAATTAGCAGATGAACCACTATCAGGGAATATTCCTTTAACTATTGATTTCCTAGATGAATCAATCCTAATGATTAAAAAGCACTCCTGGAAGATGTATTTTGATGGATCATTCACACAACATAGATCTGGAGTAGGTATTGTGTTCATATCTCCTCAAGGATACACTACACCTAAGGCCTACAAGATTTTATTCCTATGTACTAACAATATCGCAAAATATGAAGCCTTGGTAAATGGACTAAAGATGACATCAGAGTGGTAGATAACAACACTATATGTCTATGGCGATTCCCATCTTTTCATAAATCAAATTACTAATGAATATCAGACTAAGGATGATAAACTTGTGCCATACAAGAAAATGGTGGATGACTTGAAGTAGTATTTCATCGACATAACATTTGAACAGATTCCTAGATTGAACAATCAAGCGGCCAATGCAATGGATAATCTTATGTCTCTTATAGAATTATCCAATAATCAAGCGTGGTATGAATTCCTAGTGGATGAGTTACCTTATCCTTCCTATAACTATCTTGAATCCAAGCTAGTTTTCCAAATTTTAGGTCATGACTCCCCTTGTTATGGACCTATCCATACTTATCTTGAAACCAATGCTTTACCTGAGGATATATCCAAGAACCAAAAACACAATGTTATTTGTAAAGCTTCCAAACATGTGATCATCGCAGACGATTTGTATCGAATAGGTTTTTATGGTACCTTACTAAGATGTTTAGATCTCAAAGAATTAAAGAACTCTTTAAATGAAGTCCATGAAGGTATTTGTGGATCACATTCGAATGGTCTTATTATGGCTAATAAACTCTTGCGTATTGGATACCATTGGCCTACAATGGAGAAAGATGCTATTAAGTTTTCAAAATATTGCAAAAAGTGTCAGGTACATGGCAATCTTATACATGTACCAACACAAGAATTGTTACCCTTTATCACGCACTGGCCTTTTCAGCAGTGGGCTTCGGATCTCATTTGTTAGATTTATCCATCATCCTCTAATGGTCACAAGTTTATCATTACAGCGACTGAATACTTTACCAAATGGGTTGAAGCTATACCCTTGATCATGGAAACAAGAAATAAAATCTCACTGTTTATCCTCAAATACATCATTTTCCGGTACGGTCTTCCCTCATCAATTGTGATAGACAATGGTAAGAAATTCAAAAATAAGGATGTGACAGAACTTTGCAGCAAGTTTCAAATCACTCAATATTTCTCCTCTATCACAAGAATTGTTACCTTTTATCACACACTTGACTTTTTAGTAGCAGGATTTTGATCTCATTGGTTAGATTTATCCATCATCCTCTAATGGTCACAAGTTTATCATTACAATGACTGAATACTTTACCAAATGGGTTGAAGCTATACCCTTGATCATAGAAACATGAAAAAAAATCTCACTATTTATCCTCAACTATATCATTTGCTGGTATAGTCTTCCCTCATCAATTGTGACAGAAAATGGTAAACAATTCAAAAACAAGGATGTGACAGAACTTTGAAACAAGTTTCAAATCACTCAACATTTCTCCTCTATCACGAGAATTGTTACCCTTTATCACACACTATCCTTTTCAGCAGTGGGATCTTGATCTCATTGGTCAAATTTATCCATCATCCTCTAATGGTCACAAGTTTATCATTACAATGACTGAATACTTTACCAAATGGGTTGAAGCTATACCCTTGATCACAGAAATAGGAAACCAAATCTCACTCTTTATCCTCAACTACATCATTTTATGGTACGGTCTTCCCTTGTCAATTGTGACAGACAATGGTAAACAATTCAAAAAAAGGATGTGATAGAACTTTTCAACAAGTTTCAAATCACTCAACATTTCTCCTCTATCTATTACCCTCAGGGAAATGGACAGGTAGAGGACAACAATAAGAACATCCTCAAGATTCTAATTTGAACTGTCAATGATTCTAGTAGGGATTGACATTTTCAAATTAATCTATCTTTGTGGGCCTATCGAACAAGTATCAGAACCCCAACAAGAGCTACTCCTTATTCTTTGGTTTATGGTGCTGAAGTAGTTCTTCCAATTGAGGTAGAACTTCCATCCTTGAGAGTATCTTTAAGATGGGTAGTCACAGATGATGACTACAAGGTTTCACAGTTACAACACCTTGAACTCCTGGCTGAAAGATGTTAAGATGATTTTGAACATCTACAAGGATACCAAAAGAGAATGGAAAAAGACTACAATAAGAAGGTCAAACCTCATGAGTTCTAAGTGGGAGATCTAGTGCTACGAGAAAATACTAAAAATTGACAACACAGAAAAAAGGACAAGTTTGAAAACTAGTTAGGGCCTTTCATTATCAAAAAAATATTTGGTTCTAGGGCTTATTAGTTAGCTACCACAAAAGGAGACACACTTACTTATCCAATAAACACCAATCATCTAAAGCGGTTCTATGCCTAAGATGTTTTCTATAGCTATGTACAGTGGAAAAGATTCTGAAAAATTTAAAAATAGTGGAAAAAGTCTTGAAAAAAATCCTAAAAAGAAGCTGAAAAAATGATTGTCTCAGTGAAAACTTGGCAAATACACACTTGGATAACATTAAAAAATCAAAAATCTCAAAAATACAAAAAAGAGAAAAAGAGAAAAAGAGGAAAAAATTGAAAAACAAAAAAATCGTGCC
Organism: Thuja plicata; assembly: GCA_018584345.1. Lineage (NCBI taxonomy): Eukaryota > Viridiplantae > Streptophyta > Pinopsida > Cupressales > Cupressaceae > Thuja > Thuja plicata. The sequence continues at coordinate 495,611 of MU223854.1, forward strand.
TTGGTGAAAACTTGGTTAACAGGCACCTTGGTATAAAAAATAGCATTCCTACAAGTGGTGAAAACTTGGTAAATAGACACCATTTGTTAGCTCGCTGCTTCGTCTATCAAATCTTAGATATCTCTTCAGCAAGCACTTCAAGACCTTTGAGACAGTTCAAGAAAGAACACATTCCTAGTTAATTTCTACATCATTTCCCTAATATCACCATGGTTTGGAATTCAATCTTATCTTTCTTGTGAACACACAATTTCAATCTGCTTCAAGGTAATTAATTCAATCAAAGGTATTTTTCAATACCACCCCAATCTATAAACCAAGGATATTCCTTCAATACCACATCACACATCACACATCAACTAACCAATCAAGCAAAGTTATTTATCAATACAACCGATCAAGTCACATCTCAGATCAACAAAGCAAACAATGTTTCTTAAACGCTCATCCTGTCATCAACATGATCATATTGAATCTATCAATTAGAAACAAAAGTATAGAAATGATCAGTACTGTCATATGTTTGCATGAATTCTAAATTCTGAGCGACTCTATGATGTGTCCAGTCTAGAGAAACAAGGAAGGAGTTGGAATATTTTTCTTTGAATGACTGTTTATTCTTTATCATTTTTTTTCTTATCATATCTCCCGAGTGTTTCGACAATTCTATGCATGCTAGAAATATAAGGACATGGGGCATGATATTTTCTTTGATTTCTTCTTGTGATCTACATTGGTTTTTTGGCAAGGTCTATGATGGAAAAGCTAAATCTACATGAAAGGCTCTGATTTTGAGACCAAAGCAATCACCTATGTTGGAATAGATTGCTATCTTTATCAATTGTTGATTATCATATCTCCAGAGATATTCCATGAGTTATTTTACTAGAACATCAAGGAAGGTATATGATATTTTCTTTTTTTGCTATGTTTGTTGACGCAATTGATACCCAGGACATCATGATCTGTTATATTGATTCTTGTGTCAAAATGCAATATCAAAACTTAGCTCATTAGTATTCATATCATCAGAATAAAGTAATTATTCATGGCGGTTATACTAAATTAAAACATCTTAAACACAATTCATATTCATATTTTTATAGTCACTTAAGCAGTAGTGATGATTATATGTCCTTGTATCTGAGAAAGGTGATATTCATACTAGCATGATTATTTGCATATCAGTGTTGGTTATATAAAAAATGGGGTCCACAAAAAGCTCAATGATGAAACAAGGAATAAAATGAAAGACATGAAAATGGAAGCTTTATTTGCATTCTAGTGTTGCATTACATTCTAGGAAATGACGTTGTGAAAGGCTATAATAACATACATTTAAAGAGGGAAAAGAAAACTTCAAAACATTTAACAAGATATCATTTCTCTTATGACTGAGTATCTTTAGTCACTGCAATAAAAAAATCATCATTTGCATAATCATGTTCATTGCATTTCATTTACTATCATTAACATCCATACATATGCATCTAGAGCATTAACCTAACATCATATCTGTTGATGATTGTAGCTTCGATCAGATAAAATAAATGAGATATTAATATTATGAGAATAGATTAACTTATGCATATAATATATATAATAATAATAATAGATATTATTATTATATATGCTAATGTATTTACATACAATTACAATTGAGAAAATTAATCTATTATTATATTATTAATATAATTAATTATTAAAATAAATTTGATCGAATGACATCATATTATTCATTATATAAATTGATAATATTATTATATTATATTATATGCATATTAATATATAAATAATAATGATATTATTATATATATATCAATATACATATATAATATTATAACTGATTTAATAATATTTATATTACTATGCGATACTGATTAGTATCGGGCAATACATTATTGATTTAGTTAACAATACCGATTGGTATCGGTTTAATCAAATCATATGTTATATTATCGATTGATATCGGTTTTGGTTCAATACTGATCGGGTGATAATGATCGTGTATCACTGATCATGTATTAAATATTGCCATCGATCGTGTATTACTACTGATCATATAAACCAATCATGCATTATAAAAGAGGCATCGTTTGTAATTAGGTTAAACACCGAATAATGTTATCGGTTTTTTAAGTGAGTAATTTGGATATTGAAAAGACATGATTATATAGAGTCATGTCTCTTCAAAGAGACATGCCTCTATATCATCATGTCTACTATATTTATATTCAATGATCATTTGATTGAAGACAAGCATACACAACACTACATTAAATGCAAGTCTTATCTATATAGCATGATATTGAATATTATATATATTTGTTATTATATTGATAATAAATATATATTCATATATTGTGATTAAATATATTACATATATTGAGGCCATCTAAGAAAAATTAAAATCTACATAATCTGATTCAAAAACTTAACAATATCTATGCATCAAAAACATACAAAAACAAATGCAACCATACATTTGTATCCATAGAATAAGGAAATCAAGAAAGTGCTCAAAGCATAATCATAATCATCTCATAAAGCATAACATATCAGTGACAAAGATACAATGAAATCAAACCATGAGAAAGTCATCATATATCAAATAATGTCCATGAGATACATAGTCCAAATTGAGAAAAATGGTGCTAGATCATAGAAATATCAATACATCATCATAAAAAACTGCAAATAATGGCTCTAATCAATCATGACTAACTATTTTTATCATCCCCTAGTGGTGGTACTCATAGAGGAACATGGGACCTGCTAGGTGTGGCACCCTCTAACCGTGCCGATTCTCTGGAAAAAGGTGTAACTCTAGCCATAGGAACTAGTACTGCTGAAAAGTATGCGGCCTAATAATATGATGCTCTGATACACTGCAAGGCGATATCTCTCTGTAAAATATCCAAAGACCTATCTTTGTCAGCTAACTGAGCCTGTAATACTACTATCCTAGTCTGTAACTGACCTCTCTCTTCGCGGAGCTGTGCAATAAGTGTTGCATTACCTGTACCCTATGCTGGTACACCTATCAGCCTAGGACCTAGTACCTATAAACCTATGGGACCTATCTATCCTATACTCGGCTGTAGAGGTGGGGTACCTATCTGAGATCCAATCTGAACATTTGGATGAATCCCTGTACTCATAGTCTTCACCACTCTCACCTATGGATGACCGTGTGTGGATGTAGTAACACGAGTAGTTGAAGACATCTATCCTGAAGCTGGAACCTGTGTGGAAGGAACCTGAGTAGAAGGAATCTGTACTGCAAGAGTATCCACTGGCTATGTCAAACCTATGACCCAAACTCTAATATGTCTAGGCTGACCACCATGACCCCTACTACTACTCTCATACTACTATTAGAGCGCCTATGAGAAGTAGCTCTGATGGATCTGCCACCTCTATCATGATCACCACCATCATTGTTAGCCTCATATACCATCACTGACACTGCTTCATGAGGAGAGGTCAACCACGGAAATGGATGTTGTTCAAAATATGCTAAAAAATCTGGAGTCATCCCAGCATCTATGATATTATGAGAAAGATCCCATCACACAAGTACTAACCACTGATGCTCAATAAAAGAGGTCTTATATCTCAATCTAGGGCCCACTATGCCTCCTCATCCCAGGTCTGAGCATAAGCTTCCATACCCTGGGGCATCGAATGTGCCATAACATACTGGTGTAAGGCATGTGTAACCATGAATCTCTCAACAATGTAAGGAGTGCATCCAATCAAGTAATGCTCTATGTAAACAAAAGGCATTTCTCTCCTATCAATCCTCCACTCATTGTAGTCTAAGTATGGTTTCCAGATCATGACTTTCATATCATCTAGTGCTCGTCTCTAGTACTCCAAGTTTCCAAGGTGGGGCTACATGATATCTCCATTATACATATACATAGGGGGAACTAGGATGACAAGATCAAGATACCACAGGATGTGTGACTGGGATATGCTCCCATGCCCATATCTATAACACTATCAAACCAACAAAAAATGATCTATCCTACCGATAGACCAAATGATGCATATCATGATATAGGTGAGCTAGGAGACAGATACCCTAGGATAAATAGTGAGGACTCTGTAGTAAATCCTCAAGTAATCTACCCCATCCAACATAAAAACCCTATGCACTCCTATCAAGAACAAGGAAACTGCCAATCAGTCCTGCTAGCATGCCTAGCAATGCGAGACCCTATCTCTCTAATCACTCCCAAGTAATGTGGAACTCTACTATCAAGGGATCATGAAAAACCCTCACACAAGAATCTATAGAAGCTCGGCCAGTCAAATCATAATAGGGAAACTCTCCCATAAATGGAATGTAGAGAATCCTCCATACATCCTCTGGTGTCATAGTGATCTTGCCAGTCAGAAGGTGAAAGGTGTTATGCTCAGAATGCCATCTCTCAATCAAAGTAGTCAGTAAACCTTAGTTTACCCTATACTCATGCATATCTAATAAATATCCTAGTTCACAATGGATAATTTCTCTCCAATCCTTGACAGATAATCATGGAATCAAGGAAAACACTCGAGGATACAGTGCTCATGTCTATAAAGTACCTCTATTAACCTACAAAGGTAACAACATTGAAAAATCAGACTTAGGGAAAACATGAAGGAAAAATTAGGGTACACTCAGTAGATAGCTACTCTAACAGGTTCATGTCGGCCAAGGCTTTCAGATTTTACAAATTTTGAGACTTAAACTCTATATTTTTAGCTCACTATCCCAAAAATGATAATCCAGAGACTGCAAGTGACAGTTCACTGAAAATTATGGTTAAATCTCTGAAAATGATACTTCATCCCAGAAACAATGTTTCTTAGAGAGGAAATGACACATAAAAGACCGAAAATGACAGGTAATAAAAAATGATAGTTCATCAACGGGATACGATATAACACAAACCAAAAATGATGAAACAAACTAGAAACACTATTCTAAATACCAGAAATGATATTCTACAGAAAACAAAAGAAACTTGCAAAATAGAATTAAAAAATGCATAAATTACAAAATTGACAGAAGGATTTTGACGACATACCACTGGAGGGTAGTGGGCAGGTCGCTGGTGTCACCAAATGGTCTCGAATCAATGATTATGCAGGGGATCGACATCTTCTCTCTCTGAGCTTTGCAATTCTCTCACTGTGAATAGTAATTTTTGGAAATTTACCCTATTTAATCTCATTTTTGGGGTAATTAATTTCAAATTTTTAACCCATACTATTGCTCATTCATTGCACCTTTTTGGCTCTAACTTTGTCTTGCGGAGTCTGATTTTGACCAAAAGAGAAGCAGTTTCTTCGTGGTTCTCACCACTATATTTTCTATTGGAATAAAAATCTTCATTCTAGGCTTATCATTCTCATCCAGAGGTTTTTATCTGGAAATCAAGAAAATCTCATGTCTATTTTGATTCGAAGGGGCATTATCAATCATTTTAATCAAGCGATCCTACTACAGAATATTTTCAACAACTTGGGCATCATCAAATTTTGACTTGACTCTTCAATTGATTAGGTAAATCAAATTTCCAATAGTTTGGGGAATCTTCATCATAAAATATATCAAATCAACATTATCAAATCTTGGAATGAGTGATTTCATCACTTCATATCAAATTACTCGCTCTTATCAAAATTGAAGTTGTAAACACCAGTGGAGATATCAATTTCAATGCACCACATCAAATTTATAGTATCTTAATTTGAAATAATCAATATCTCAAACAGTGATCAGTTTCAACACTTCGCATCAAATTGATCATTTGTTCAAATCTTTTCTAGAAATCAGTTTCATCGCATCACATCAAACTGGTTGTCTGGTCAATCTTTCTCAATCATGTCTTGGAGATACCAGTTTCATTGCATCACATCAAACTGAGTATCGAATCAAGATTTTAGACATCATCGTAATAGTAATCAATTTCATTGCTTCACATCATATTGATTAGGTTTTATTATCCTCAGCAATAAGATAGGTAATCAATTTCATCGCTTCACATCAAATTGATTATTCTGGTCTTAATCTATCATCTGACATAAGAACTCAGAGAAATAAATTTCATTACACAACATCAAATTGATCTCCTGGTTTCTTCATTGGTCTTATCAAACAATCAAGAATCTCCTACAACTTCAATCACTTTTCATTCAATCAAGTTCAGAATCCATTTCTAATCGAGAGTATTTGCATCGCTTCATATCGATCTATTCGATCACTAGTCAACAACAAGATGTTCTTTGAATCAACACATTGATCACATGCCAATTCAAAAAGGGGCAAATGTAATCACCTAAAAATAGTTTGATAAACTCAGAAGCCCTAATCTAAAATCAATTCCTCTAGGTCCTAATCAAGACTACCAACTCAAAGATAGTCACAATTATATAATTATACTAGATTAGTTTAAATATATAATTCATCAAAAATAAATAATCCAAGATCACTCATCAAGAGGAATTCATCAAAAGGCATTAATTCTTCAATTAACCTTGGGGAATTAAATCAAATCAAAATTTTAAATACATGACTAAGGAAATTAATTAAAAGGAATTAATTAATTCAAGTTATTAATATTCCTTCAACATACCTCAAAATTCAAACCTCTAACCAATGAGAGGTGATCACATGGATCAAACAAGTTTATATCTCAGCCATCCCTCATGGATGCATCTCAATTATCAAATTCAAATGTGAATTTGAAGCCTTTTCCCTCCAACAAAACTCTATATAATGAAGCCTTTCTAGCTCGTTTAATATAGAGGCATAGGAAATTTAAGCATAGAAATAATATCAATTTCATTATAGAATTAATCTAGTTCATCTTTAGCAAGGTAATCTAGTTCACTTTCATATATTTGATCCAAATAATGCATAATTGAACATGTTTTGATGCATTTTAGTCATTTTCAATTGAATCTTCCATTTCATGATTGCCAATTCAATGATCTAACATGCTTAATTCTGAGAGAAAATTCAATTAGATTACAATCTTCATGATTAGAAAGCAATAATTTGATTTCATGTGGTTTTATGTTGATTTCAATGAATTGATTTTATTAACCAATGATATAATGAGTTATTGAGTGTTTGTGTGCAACATTCTTGTAGGTACAACATTTACACATCATAATTACCTTGTCATTGATCCAGACCCACTTGGGACACGTGGTGCAAGGGCGCAATGCCTTGATGATTAATCTAACCGCATCTTGTCATTGAGGCTTCACGCCAACCATAGGATCTTTTGAGACTTGACCACTGGATAACCAACCACAGACGGGCCCAAGACCTAACAAATTTCTATGTGTTGACACAACATGATGCCTCAAAGGGTAGATCAAGATGCATTTTGTGTTTAAGGAAAAATGCCCACCATAGATCTTCATGAAGTTGAACTGGCTTTAACTCTTTCCCTTTGTACAGACCCAGTCCTACCATCTTCCAGGTGTCAGCTAGGCATGTTGCCTTAAGCATTAGATCTTGAGAAATTTTTCCTCTTAACCATTGCGCTAATTGTCAGATCTAACTCACATCTGAACCTGACACATAACTTGTCTTTAACCTTGAGTATATAATTTCCTTTGTATCTCTAAGTCACTTAAATAAATCCTAACCCTTAGTAACATTCAGAGATTCCACACACACCACAGGATCAAAACCGCATCCACAGTCCTCGCTAGATCTCTAAATAAGAAGCTTGACCTTGACTTTATCTAGCAACTTAGCACCAACCGCACATATGTGAGAAGATCGACGACCTGCGTGTGATCTCCCAATCAAAAGAGAATATTCCTTTTCATTCTGAGATCAATAGATAAATATCTTTGCCAAGTCACCAAACATGAAAGAATATCTAGTCTTGACAAGACACGTGGCAAACAGGCGCAATGGCTTGGTGGGAAGATTAAGATGATCTGAAACCCTGAGGTATAACACCGACTGTTAGATGAAAATAATATCTTGCCTAGCAGGGGAAAATATAAAGGCATGTCGGGGACTTAGGAACTTAATAAATATTAAAGTGAAGACCACGATAAGCTTTAGGAAGATAAAAGGGTCCCTATCCAACATGAGAAATAAGATACATGACTTAAAGACTTAAGTTACTCAAAAAGTAACTTCAAATTATAACAAGGTCATGAGGGTTTAGGGTTTTTGGATTTCACATGAAAGAACCACTAGGGTTTAAGGGCATAGAAAGAGTTAACAGGGTTTACATCACTTGAGCCAGAAAATCTTCAAGATTTTAACAGTGCTAATAGTTCCCACGGTGGTTCCTTTTATGAAGGAATATTTGAAACCTCCAAAACTCGTAGAGAAGGAACCTTGTCATCTTCAAGAAAGAAGGGAAACTTGGAAAAGAGAAGTCTCAAAGCATCAACCTTCAAATATAGCAGGGGAAGGCTATGTTCTTTTTGGGTCTCTCTTGTTTGTGTTAGCTGTGGGTCTTGCTGACTTTGTTCATATTTCTTCTTCGAGCACCAAACCACTGGTCCACCCTTGAAAAATAAAATAGTTTCCGACATCAGGTACTAGAAAGAGAACTCTAGAAAATCACTCAAATCAGGTTCATATCCCATAGGACATGAAACTTATAGGACCTCTTTGTGTGTGAATTATTTCTCCATGACATCCTATTCCTCCAGATATGGTTCCTCAAAAGAGGCCTCAAGAATTTCTAAGGAATGCCACAAAAACCTCTATTGATTTTCTACCTCAATGATCCTCAACTCACACTGATGATCAAGCATCATCTCCAGTATGCTAGGAACTAGATCTGCGTGATAAGGTTGAGGAGAAACTCAATCAACATAGTTTTAGTAACTTGGGTCCATACCCTAATTGGACCCAAACCAATGCTTGTCACATGCACTTTCTTTCTAGCTGAAAAATCTAAAACAAGCATTGACTTTGGCAACTACATTTAACTCTATCCCACCAGGTGTGCCAGGAAAACTATTGATCACTAATTAGGATCCCACTTGAATTAGGGAAGTCTAGAAGTATTGTAGGAGTGGGATGGGGTGCACCCCACAACACAAACTCTATGATTTTAGAAGCTGGCTCTTCATGGTTGGTGTTTGAAGAAAAGGAAGAGGGAAACCTTTAAACAAATAACCTAAGCTAAGGCGAGGCGAAGAGCCAAATAAAATATTTGTTGGATGGGAATAATAATTTGGTAGGTGGTATTTACAAATTTGACCCATTTTTGGTTAGAGATTCATTTCTTCATCTATTTACAACATGATGCACCACATTCCCTTCACTGTTGGTAGGAGAGAGAGAAGCCAAATTCACAGGACATTGGGCTCACACATTCATATCCCATCATGGAAGCATCTACAAGGATCCGAATTAAGGCACATCACTCCTATAGAAAGTGCAATTCTCCTCAACAAGGGACATGGTATTAGACCCCAATTATCAACAGACATAAATAGTTCTTATAAGGGTCAAAAGAAAAGACCTCACTTCCTAAACACCTTCCTCTTGAGGAGTAGGTTGCAGAAAACATAAATCAACTGGATCAAACCTATGAGAGTTAAACACATGAAATAATGATTAATAAAAAGGAAAAGGCACCTAATACACAATCCCCATGATTTATTAAGAGAAAACATGCCAAGGCGAGAGATAATGCCCCAAAAAACTAACGCTACAATATGCACCCGTAGTCAAAAGGCCATAGGGTCTTGTTCTAAAAAATGTAAATCTACAAATAAAATAGTTTATTTCCTCAATTATTGAACATAGTCCAATATTTCCAACCTCTTTCTACTTGCAAGACTCATAGGTTTTATTGAAAAACCCTTGGTAGTCATGATCACAAAATGATTATAATTTTATTACAATCGATCGACATGCCACAATATATGACATGTATCACTTGATTCCTTAAGCTACGAGCGAATATATACTTCTGATTGGTAAGTTGCAGGATGCCTACTAGCTGGGCTTGAATGAAAAACCATGGAGGCTTGATCAAAGATGCCATGATTGCATGGTCTAACCTGAATGGCATGGAGGGAACAACTATCTAGAATCCTGTTAGTCATGGAATTATTTACATGAAAGAATATTCCTCAAATATATATCGGTGGGCCTGGTTAGAGTGTGGGTGTCTAGGAGGACACATGGAAGGCTAGCAGAACTTTGAGAATGTGCATCCTTCATGGAGAAACTAGAAAATTTGATGGGATGAAACATATAAATTGACGTCGAGGACCTTGGTGCTGCAAACACACTTTGTGTGATTAGGTGACTGGAGGGTGAGAACAGGTAGGTGCTTTATGGCCATTGGTGTAGGAGTCTACAGTTGCAAAAGAAAGATCTCATCTCTTTCTTAATTAAAGGTATCTTTAATTAAAAAAATGTTCTTACTCTATCCAGATCAATGGATAGACCCAATTAAGAAATAATATGGCCTATTATTTTCCCCTCAAACACCCCAAATATGCATTTTTTGGGGGTTAAGGGAAATCCCATACTTCTGGCATATTTCAAATACCTTCCTTAGGTGAGTGGGGTGGTCCTTCCTCTCTTTAGAAAAAATTTTCAAGTTACACATATGGATAATTATGCATTTTACAATTAGTTGCTTGAATTTGGTATCTATGGCTCTTTAAAATGTTTCCCCTGCATTGATTAATCCAAATAGAATTCTTCTATAGGAGAACATATCTCTCTAGGTGGTTAGGGAAGTCTTCATTTTATCCTCATAATTTACTATCACCTTGTTGTATCATGAATAACTATCTAGGAAGGACATCATTTGAGACCCATTGACAATCTACAAAACTTTATCAAGTGAGGGCAGAGGGTAATTATTTTTCTTAGATGCTCTATTTGTAATGACCTAAAAATGGTCACCTTAACCCTAGATCCCAAATCTCGATATCTCATCAAGAAAATCTTAATCTTGATCATACCAAGTCTTAATCCTAAAGGCAATTCAACATTTTCAATCTAATCTAACCTGAACCCTAGGTCCTAATCTATCATCGCACTTGACTAATTAATTAATTCCTAAAATCATAAAACATTTACAAATAAACCTTAGGTTATTTATTTAATTAATATCTCAATATATTGATTAAATAAATTGCTAAATTATCAATTAAATTAAAAAGGAATGAAATTAATAAAATTGAGTTAAAATACATTTAAAATCATTTGAATATTTAAAAGTGCATTTCGTGTCATCATTTCAGTTGACTGAACATCGAATTAGAAACAAATCTATCATGTTCAGTTAACTTGTTCCTTTCTATTTCTCATTTTAGAAACAATTTAGTTAACTGAAAACTAATTTTGGAAGTTTCCTCAATGACTAATCAATTAGTACAGTTAACTGACTCTCTCAACCAATCATCTTCTATGCACATGGATTGTGCTTAGACTTCAAAGTGAATCTCATGTATTCTTCACCTTTAGATCTCGATCATTGATTCGAGAGAGATTTTCTATAAAAGTGAGCTTCATTTCCTCACAAAGGATCCACAATTTTGTAAGTATTGTTATTATGCAGGTTTTCTTACTTTAAGCATTTAAGTATTTGATCATTTAGCAATTAGCAATTAGCAATTAGCACTTAGTATTTTGCATGTTTATTTGATTTCCAATCTAGGATCACATTTCAATATATCTTAGCTAGATATTGGATTAATTACTCTTAGAATTTTAATATCATATAGCTTAGATAATCTAATACTTCGTTTAGAACAGGTCTATATTCACTGGGTTTTCTATGACCTGAGAGAAAACTTACACTCTTTCCTACTAGAAGGCAACAAGTTGACTTTGACTAATTTGTTGTTCCTTTCTTAGTTTCATGCTTTATAGATTAGCCACACAATAAATTATTGAAGTGTGTGTCACAAGTAAAAGGATCACAAATTCACACACATTTTTGGCACCCACTGTGGGGCAGAAAATCAATTTCTGTCTTCACAATTTTGCAATTTCAAATTTCTGTTCCGTACGAGTTTCAGTACTTGGAAGTATGGGTTAGGATGAATAACCGTATGGGATGTTGTATATTCTTGTACTAGAACTAGTATATACTCATACAAAACTGTCATTCTGATTTTAAAAAATAACAAGCATTTTAAGTTTTTCTAATGTTTTGACCAGCTACTATTCTCTATTTTCCTATTTTCCACAGCTTGACAGTGGTTTGCAGGTCATTTCCCAAAGAGATTGATACAAAAAATTATTTTCAGGTCACTAAAAAAGAGATACACATCAAACTATTGATGAGGTGTTTTGTAGGTTGCCTGATCATAGATAAACCTAACATCCTGTTTGTTATTTTGATAAATTAGGAACCTCGCATGCTAGACATTTTAAATTGAACATGTGTTTTGGGGTTTTAGAAATGGAAATAATGTTAGGAGATTATGGTCTTTCCCTTCTAGGGATGATAAGAAATCTAGAGATATTGTTGTGATTTTTCATTTGCATGATTACCTTATAGAGGGCCTGTCATAGTAGGAAAAAGTAACCCCCCTGTGAGAATGACCCAAGTGAGTACAGGCTAACGCCAAAACACTTCGACTCACTATAAAAACTCGCTACCTTGAGACCAAAGTCTCGAAAGATGGATGATATATAAGCTTATATTCAGATCTCATCTAACACATAGAAAATCTTGTGGGTCTTAATCACGTATTGTGACTGCTAGTGATAAGGTTCTCTCTGGGGTTAGCAGATTCAATCAAGCTTGCATGGACATAGAGGATACATTCAAATGAAGATCGTTTCTAAAAAATGTTAGAGTAGCAGCCAAAAAACTTCTACTTTTTGACTCAGGCATTGTGACAATGAGCACGCTAAAGGTACCCCTCATGTACCCCTTATTTTGAGACAATAAATTTATTAGGATCGTTGGATCTTGAGAAATTTGAAGCTTGGTAGGCCTGAGAAGTGTGTGCTGTGGAGGGGAGCCAGTGCTACCAAGCTTCTATCTATATGAAATGAATGTGGTATTATATTTTAAGGGGATTTCAATAAGTATTTTCTTGGCTAGCCTCATAGGTTTAGTGTTTTCTTGTTGTGCTTGTTTTGTCTTGCTCCATGATCTATTTTATGTGCTTGAAAACTTGAATTGCAAAATCAAAAAACAAAACTCAAAAACTGTGAACAGAAGGTTGAAAACTAAATCCTCTTACGACCCTTCATCCTAACTTGTACAAGTCAAGATCATATTCCCCTTTTCTCATACCACACGGTGAGAGTACTCGTATCACCCAGTGAGAGTGTTCGTACGAGCATGTACAACTTTTGCAATTTTTGACTTGTTTTCCTTAGTCGTATGCATCCTTGTATGAGAAACCTAGTTTCTTGTATCACCTATGGGGATTGTTCATACGAGTCTACCTCTAATCATATTGATTTTTGAAAATTTTGTACAAAGTCATAAGTCAACCTACTTTTTATTGCGTTCTACATCTCTTGTTAAATTTTGTCCTACTTTCTAGAATTCTTCTTTAAAACAATGAGCTCATTCTAGTTTTTTCCTTGATTGTAATCCATTGTTAGTCTGACTTGTTTTGTCATGAATATTGAAGTCATTGTGCTCATCCATAGATCAGTCTATCCCCATTTGACTATCTTTTGTCTGCGCTGTCCTTACCTGAGCTGTGAGTACAGGTTCATTAACCTTGAATAAAGATCAGAGTCTTCGCTTCTCCTTCTCTATTGGATGTATATTTTGTCACCACATTTGGTCTTGAATTTAGTTGACATGTAAGTATTATTTCAGCACTTATTAGGCAAATCAATCGATTGATGCCTATACAAACCAAAAGTTCTCTTAAACCCTTGTACGAAGACAAAAGACATTTTCTTCCATTTGAGGAGAACTCTCTTTTCATAAAAGAAACAAAGATTATGAACAAGTCAGTCCCCCCTGCAAAAGGTCACCAGACCCAAGGATGTCAGGAGAAAGATGAGGTTGAGACTGGTCTTGACATAGAAATCACAATGCTAGTGCTTGAGGTGCTATTAGTCAACATAGTTCGAGTGAATCTAAGCCTGATGAGGTTAAGGTTACCAAATGTCTATAGAATAGGGAGTTTCATAAGGTAATGAGGACCACCATGAATCAAGACAAGGACCACTAATTTCTTGAATTGGCCCAACAAGGAGCCCACCTTCCCCCTCACTATAGGGATAAAGATGTCATTGTCAGGGAGGAAGAAACTCCTTTGCAAATCATGACCAAACAACTGCAAGCCTTGCAAACTGAGATGCAAGCGATGAAAAAGGAAAGAGAGAAACCAACCATAACACTATTTGTCCATTTAATTTTGACAAGGATTTTTATTTACCTCCATTCCCCCATAGAGTGGAAATTCCTAGGTTTGACAAGTATAGCGGTCAATCTAATCCATAAGATCATGTCTGGGAGTTCTACTCTCTTTGCACAAAATTTATGTATGAACAAATGTATCTCACACATCTTTTTCATTGGAGCTTTTGTGGCCAAGCCATGGAGTGCTTTTCAAATTTCTCCACTAGAATCAAAACTTTTGATGAGTTGATAAACCTTTTTTTACAACAATACTCCTACAACATACAACATCCCGTAACAATGATCAATCTGTGCAACATGCAATAATAAAATATGGGAGAGCCTTTCCTAAATTTTCTTCAATGATGTAGAAGAGTCTTTTATAGATATTCATGACTCATACCTAAGTTTGAAAGATGGATATATTTACCAACATATTACTATCTCAATACAACTATTCAATTTAGATGCATGATCTTCCCACTTCCAATAATCTTGTGAAGAGTGCACTGAAGATAGAGAATGCACTTTTCAAGAAAGGTGAGAATGCACTTTTCAAGAAACCAATTATAGCTCCAGCTCCAAGGATGAAAATAAATACTAGAACAAATAAAAAGCATGTGGTGAATGACAAAGTAGTCAATCATGTGGCTCCTCAACCAAAACTAGCAGTCTTCAATCTAACAAGCGGCACAAAGGCCTTCAAAGTTGCTGAAAACACCACAAAAGCTCCTTCCAAGGGAATCAACAATCTCATGAAGGAGAAACCTTGGGAAAAGCACAAATGAACATTTAGTCCTTTGCGTGAATCTTTTAAATCGACGCTTAAGACTCTACTGGATAACAAACTAATCACGTTGCCAGACAAATCCTGACCATACGAACCAGAGATGAAACCAAAATGGTGGAGTAACAATGATTACTATGAGTTCCATAGGAAGAAGAGACACACAACTGAAAAATGCATGAGACTCAAACATGAGATCCAAGATCTCATCGACAATGAGATAATTGCAGTTGGAAACCATGCCAAAAATGCCGATCACAAGGCATTCAAGAATCCCTTAATTACCTGAGTATAAAAAAGGGGAAACCTCTAAGAAGGGTGCTAGGATCAACTACACCTACAAAACTAACAATAAAAATGTCATTCACATGCTTGAGGTAATCCCTTCTGATTTCTGTAATATTATCATTTTCAAGAAGAAAGAGAAAGAGTCTCGATCAACCAATGCTATGACCCACACGTAGGAAAATGTCACATTGAGAGGAGATGGATCTTCCAACCCATCTACATCTACCAACCCAAAAATCCTCAAAAAATAGTTTAAAACATTAAAAAATTTAAGTCTTTTTAAAGCAAGGTGGAGACAATAGTCTCCAGGTAGAGACAACAGTCACAAGGTGGAGACGATGATCTGTGCAAATGACCATTCTAGATTGGACACAAATCTGTGTGACTGGTTCCAAAAAATGGCAGAAAGTTTGAAAAAAGTTTTTAATTTTAGGGACGTGGGTCTCACCAGGCATTAAAAAATGTGTATGATGAAAACCTACCTGTGTGGAACAAGATCAAACATGTAAATGTTAGATATATAAATCATTTCTAGTTACATTAACATACCCAAAAAATAATTCCTAAACAAAACGTTCCACCATAACCTCCGATGAGCCAAAAAGGACACCTAAGCCTTGTTGATTTTCTTTTAGACAACGTTGTGGGTGTTCTCTCCCAATACAATATACTAAATCCCACTTGATTTGAATGATAAAATGACAAAATTCAAACTAAATGCAAGCTATATGCAATGATATTGAATAACTCAAGAACTAGTTATGGAGAACTACTCTCAAGCATTCAATGTATGAGATGGAAGTAGGAATGAAAACTAAATGCAAGACTAGTATTGAATGAAAGATAAGAATGTAACTAACATGATTAAATGTAACAACTACCAAACAAGGTTAGTATGGAAAGCTCTAAATGCATACAAGAAATGTCTAGACACAAACTAGCATAATAACTCTAATGCAAGAATAATGGATGATTTAATCTTGGTAAGGATCCTATTTATAGGATTTTGGAGAGCTTGGGTGAGATGGATCACATGTGGCATCCCATAGGAGCCACATGAAGGACACATAAGCCATGCAAGAGTCCAAGTTTTCTCACACATGTGTGAGAAACATGAGATGTGATAGGTCAATGTGTACTTCAAGTACACATGTAAGAGATTTGTCATAAATGTCATAAGCTTGGTCAAATGAATCATTTTTGGCAAGTGTAAGAGGGTGTCATCAAGGTTGTAAGAAACCTTGTTTAGGAATTTTTAGAATTCTTTGAAAAGACAATTTTTTTAAAATTTTCTCACACGTGTGAGAAAATAATTAGACTAATGGGTGTAGGAATAATAAAATTAGCCGAATTAACCTTAGTTCATTAGAAAATAGGTTTATTTATTGAGAGTGATGTGGGGTAGGGTAAGATCTAGGTCTAGATTTAGGATTAATATAAATTAAATTTAGACTAATCATGGTTTAGGAGAATATTAGAATGTTGAGGGAATAAATAAATTGAAATTTATTTAAAGGGGAATTTTAAGGAGGGAAAGTATTAAATAAAATATAATAGACTTTAGAGGGAGGTATTTAAATTAAATTTAAATACTATAGAAAATGAACCAAATTTAATTAAATAGGTAGGAGAATATACCGAATATACTTAATAATTATAATGTTATAGGGATGATTTTAGGCGTCTACAATACCAACTCGTAACTATTAACTTTGTTCTAGAATTTGGCACTAGGAGAGGGATTCACTATATATTTTTTGATAGCCTCTAGATCTATGTGCCCAATTTTGGTATCCACTATATTTTGGACCATGCTTTCCAACTTGGATGATCTTAGCTATTGTTGGTATTGATACTTCATTGTAATGAGGAGTTTCTCTAGCTATATCCCTAATTTCAATTTCTTCCAAACTACAAAAAAAGTATGAGAGCTTCCATGTAATTAGAAGGATCTTGAAGAAAGGAAAGAAAGACAAAGATTAGATCATTTAAAACCATTGTAAGTCATCATTTTGGAGTTATACTTGTTTTAGGTTTATGATTACTCTTGGGGTCCAAAGAATAATATAAGACTACCATAAATTTTTGGGATGAGAGATATTCGTGAGTCTATGACTCTATAATGGTCTCTTTGGTACAATTCTTGACTTCAGAGTATCAAGTTTAGACTATTAGGG
Source organism: Thuja plicata (assembly GCA_018584345.1). Classification (NCBI taxonomy): domain Eukaryota; kingdom Viridiplantae; phylum Streptophyta; class Pinopsida; order Cupressales; family Cupressaceae; genus Thuja; species Thuja plicata. Next base: position 513,202 of record MU223854.1, read on the forward strand.
TTGGGACTACCAAAATAATAGTATCAAGATAGGTGAAGCATAACTATAATTCCTAGGACCAGGGTTTCAGAAAGACTTATTATCATCTTAGTGCTTTAGTTTCAAGGAATGGTGGCCAAACATCTAGGTTCACGTTTCCTAGCATGTTTGTAATTTTGGTAACGTTGGAGACATAATAACAGACCCAAACTTTTCGAGTATCTTTTGTGCTGAGCAATGTATCTTGAATTGGATTAGATTGGAACTTTGGAGTCTAAGGATGGTTGAATGAGGATTCTAGTATCAGGGATTTTGTAATGTAATTAATTTATTTGGGCACTTCTAGAATTTTTTGTCTAGTCCGAGTGAATTAGGACTCCCAAAAGATGTCTATCAAATTGAGAATGTGTTAACTAAAGTTCCAAATCCAACGTTCAAAATTACCTACACATTTTGAGCTTTGGCTTAAGGATCCCAAAAACCATGGTCAACTCAGATATTTTGTTTGAGATTCTAGAGTTTAAGATCCTAGATGAGTCCAACACTTGGGAAGTTTTTTACTTATGGTGATTCGCTAGAGCCCAGGGATTCCAAGGAAACATGGTAAATTTTCAAGGGACTTGGTGAATTTGTGTATAAGGTACAAGACATGAATTGTAGTCACCCTATCTCTTCTTTGCATGAAGTTCACAAGGTAAGCTATATTTTAAAATCTAGGGCCAATTTGTGGTTTACCAATAGTGAGGTTCTTGGATAGCAAGGTGCGAGCTATGTCCATGTGTGTTCATATAGAATATGGAACACAATAATGACACCTTGAAATCCCTAATTTCTTGCATTCTTGGTACAATTCAAGGATGTAATTTGACTTTAGGTATTTTGTAGATGTGAAAAGGGATTAAGGGTTGGATTTGAGGCACTAACCACTAGATTTAGAGGGGAAATCCTTATTTCCTAACCTACAGGAAAAAAAAAACCGCACCATGAACAAAAAGGATAAAATAAAAGAAAATGAGATACAAAAGAAACAAAAAGAACAACTGGAGGAAGGAAGAAATCCTACCTCCAAACAGGTGAACTAAATTTGATATGCATGTTTTGTCACTAATGTCAGCATATATTTCTGTGGAGAAGACATACTTGCTACTTGAATAGAAGGAGTGTATGAACACTATACGGATGATTCAGAATGATTGAAGTTGGATTTTAGTAGAAGGATGTGTGCTGACCTTATTCCTAAGGTTTCTTGGCTTTATGTTTCATTTTGTGGATGCTACAGTTGATTTGGTGAAGACTGGTTTTCTGGACTATAACTGTGATTCTAGACAGAGAAGGTCTCTGTGTTTTGGGTATATATTTCTAGAGAAGATATTTTAGATTATACAAGCTTATTGGTGGATAGCCACCATATGTTGGAGTAATGGGTTGAGTTCAATTGTTTTTTGGTTAATGGTGATGTCAGTTATGGCGTGTATTCTGAAGAAGACCTATTTGCTGGCCGACTTCAGACATGTAGTGTATGAAATTAATTATGAGCATGGATTGCGGATCTGTAAGTATATGTGATGGATTGTAATTGATGTTTACTTGTTATAGGTACTGTGTGTATCTTAACAAGGGGTCAAATAATTATTTGTATATTGGAAAGCCTTAATTGGCCGACCTAATTAATTATTTGTGTATTAGGAAAGCTTAACTGGCCGACCTAATGAATTATTGTAAGAGGGTATATATGAGTGATCTTTTATTTTGAAAAGATGTGAGAGAGAAAGATAAAATGAAGAAGTGAAAGCTACGAGAGTTGTTTGGCTGCTGGATGTAGAGCAAAGTTTATGAGAAGAATACTTCATTGGAACTGACCAAGCAAAGATAGTTACTATCAGACAGTTCAATGGATTGTGTATTTTATTTATATACTTGATTTAGATTGTAAATCCTTTAGGGTGGCTTTAACCTTCTTTGGGTAGTGTGCCTTGGCAGTGAGCCTACTATTTTCTTTGACTCCTAATAGGGTCTGTCTCCTAACAGGGATTGTGTACTGTAATGTTGTAACAAGCTCCTAATAGGGCTAATATCTTATAAGATGGATACTATACTCTCAGTACATTATTTATGGGTGTTAAGTCCCATTGGGGTTTTACCTTTAACAGTGTTTCCTCAACAACAAATATTGTGTTATGGTGTTGGCATTTACTGTGTTATCATTTACATTCACAGATTTGGTTAATAAAGTTTAAAGTTTAATAATCTACACTACAACTAGTTCACCCCCCTCTCAGTTGGCTTATGGACTATTATTCCTAACAATTGGTATCAGAGATTGTGGTCTCAGAGAGAAAGATTAATAGCTTGAGATGATCCTAAAGATGAACTACTACAGGAAGGATAGTCCAAAGTTTGATCCTGAAAACTTTGACAATTGGGAGAACAAGATGAGAACACATTTGCTATGTCTGGGAATGGATTGCTGGATGACAATAAAGAAGAAAGAAAAGGTAGTGAGTGAGGATGAATTAGAGAAAGCCAATGAAGATGAAAAGAAGATATTTTCATGTAACATGGTTGCAAGGGAATCTTTGATCAAAGCACTATCAAAAGGAGAATTTACTAAAGTAAAAGACTTGGACTCTACACATGAAATCTGGACAAGACTGGAAGCATTATATGTTGGAGACAAGTTTACAAAGAAAGAAAAGTTACAGAACTGGAAGAAAAAGATGGAATCACTAAAGATGAGAGAAGATGAGAACATCAGAGAAAATGCACAGAGAATTACTGAAGTGGTTACTGGTATTAGGAACTCTGGAGGAACTATAGTGAGAAAGAAGTAATTGCGAAGATACTTAGATCTTTGACACCTGCATATAGAAATAAATTTTAGGCTATAGAGGAGATCATACCTTTAAAACCAAAATTAACCAGAGAGATTTTGATTGGAAAACCAACTACATTTGAGGCCATAGAATTGTGAGACACTTTACCTAAATTTGAGTCAGCATTCAAGGCAACCATGCATAAGAACAAAAAGTCTTACCTGGAAATGCAAGCACAAGAAGTAGTGATTTAAGAGAAGAAATTGGAGCCTATGCTGATGAATGGGAATAAATACAGGAAGAAGAAAGGAAGCTAGATGAAGTTGTGGCACTGATTTCTAGAAGAGAAAAGAGAGGTAAGGAAAAATTTAAAGGCAAATTACCTTTGAAATGTTTGTCATGTAACAAGATTGGTCATTTTGCATCTAGATGTCCTACAAGAATTCTAAAGCACAAACCTAAGTTTTTCAAGTCTAAGTACTCAAAGGACAAGGAATGTTATTATTCTAGTGAGGGTATATCTAATGATGAGGATGATGACTATGATGAAATTGGATTTATTTCTATTAAGGATGATGAACCTATGCATGAAGAAAAAGCCTTAGTATCCCGAGTTGAAAAGAAATCTGAATGGGTTATAGATAGTGGTTGCTCACACCATATGAATGAAGATAAAAAAAAATTTGCGAGTTTGAAAAGACATGATGGTGGTGTTGTTAGATTTGGTGACAATACTCCTATACTTATTGTTGGGATTGGATCTATTTCTTTGGATGGAAAGACTAACACTAACAATGTATTACTTGTTGATGGACTTAAGCATAATTTGTTGAGCATTGGACAGCTTGTGGACAAGGGTTATCAATTGAATTTCATTAATGGGAAATGTTCTATCAAGAGTAAAACATGACACTTGATAGTGTATGGTACTAAATCCAGAGGTAATGTATTTGAATTGAACACATTTGAAGCTTCTTATTTTATTGTGAAGGTTGATGACAGTTGGTTATGACATAGAAGATTTTGTCATGTTAATTTTGATAACATTGTGAAGGTAAGTATGAAAAAATAAGTAAGAGATATACCTATAATTGTAAAGCCATCTAACACTATGTGTAGAGAATGTGTAATGGGGAAAAAGAATAGAAGCACTTTTAAGAACAAATCTTATTCACCAAAAGGGAAGTTGGATCTGGTGCATATAGATCTGTGTGGTCCTACAAGAACAAGATCATACTATGGTGAAAGGTACTTTATACTTTTTGTTGATGACTTTTCTAGAATGATGTGGGTTACATATTTGAGAGAGAAATCTGAAGCATTTGACAAGTTCAAGTTATTCAAGGAAAAAGTTGAGAATGAATCTGGTTTAATGATGAAGTTTTTGAGATTAGATAGAGGAGAATAGTTTACATCAGAGCTATTTAATACATACGGTGAAGAAAATGGAATACACCGACATAATTCAGCCCCTATAACTCCACAAAAAAATGGGATAGCAAAGCGAAGAAACATAACCATATTAGATGCTGCAATGACAATGTTGCTGGAAGGAAATGTGTCACATGTTCACTGGAGAGAAGTAGTTGGGACTGCTGTGTACACACTGAACAAAATTCAGATCAGAGAAGGTACAAGTAAAACACCCTATGAATTATGGTTTGATCATACACCTACTATGAAATATTTTAGAATATTTGGTAGTAAATTTTATATCAAGAGAGATGATGGGATAGGCAAGTTTGATGCTAGAAGTGATTAAGGAATCTTTCTTGGTTATTCCACTAAGAGTAAATCATATAAATGTTTCAATCTAAGATTGAGGAAATTGATTGAAAGCGCCAATGTGAGGATAGATGAAAATTTTCAAATTCAAGAAAGGATATATGATTGTGGTCAGATAACAGAAACAAAAGAGGTTGCTATAGAACTTGAAGGACCTTTGATGATTGAGAATGAGATTGAAGAAGAAGAATAGACTGAAGCTACTGAGATATTGAAAAAAGAAAGGTATGTCAAGAAGAAAAATCTTGAAGATCAAATTATTGGTGATGCAAACAAAGGGATGATGACTAGATCTAAAACTAGAGATGAAATTTGTTTGATTTCTCAAGTTGAACCAAAGACTACTGATGAAGCATGTAGAGATGGATCTTGGACTAAAGATATGGAAGAACTAGAACAAATAAAGAAAAACAATATTTGGGAATTGGTTCCAAGACCTAAGAACAAAAATGTGATTGGCACTAAATGGGTTTTCAGAAATAAGATGGATGAGGAAGGAACAATGGTAAGAAACAAGGCAAGACAGGTATGTAAAGGCTACTCACAACAAGAAGGCATAGACAATGAAGAAACATTTTCTCCTGTTGCTAGATTGGAAGCTATGAGACTATTCATTGCTTATGGTGCACATAAAGAATTTAAGGTTTATCAGATGGATGTGAAGTCAACATTCTTGAATGGTGATCTAGAAGAAGTGTACATTGAGAAACCTGATGGTTTTCCTTTGACAGATGATGAAAACATGGTTTGCAGATTGAAGAAGGCACTGTATGGACTGAAACAAGCACCAAGGGCATGGTATGCAATACTGGACAAATATCTACTTCATCATGGTTTTAGAAAAGGTAATGCAGATAGTAATTTGTATCTGAGAACTGATGAAGATGGAATCTTAATTATAGAAGTTTTTTTTGATGATATAATTTTTGGAGGCAATGATAAAATGAGTAAGAAGTTTGCTAAAGAAATGGAGAATGAGTTTGAAATGTCAATGATTGGTGACATGAAATATTTTCTTGGTTTGCAAATAAATCAGAGTAAGAATGGTATTTTTATATCTCAGACCAAGTATCTTAAGGAAATGTTGAAGAAGTTTGGAATGGAAGATTGTAAGCCTGTTGGAACACCTATGGTGACAGGAAAAAAAATGAATAATAGCGATGAGACTCAAAGTGTTGTTTAGACTAAGTATAGATTGATGATTGGAGGTCTATAATATCTAACACACACTAGACCAGATATTATCAATGTAGTTGGAATTGTGGCTAGATATTAGGAAGATCCTAAAGAGACACACTTTGCTGTTGTAAAAAGAATTTTTAGATATTTGAAAGGGATAGTAGAATATGGATTATGGTATGAAAAATATGATGATTTTAGTTTGCAGGCTTTTACTGATGTTGATTAGGCAGGTAATGTGGATGAAAGGAAGAGTAGAAGTGGTGGTGCATTCTTTCTTGGGAAAAGGATGTTGGAGATGTGCCTTTGTGCAAATAGTTGACTGTATGTTTGTCATTGATGACAACATACAGTATACAGAAGTGTACTGTATTCAATTTTCTATATGATTATGTTGAGGCCTTTCACAATTATTTTCATGCTTTAGTCATAGTTATGATACCATGTTCATACACGTAGATTCAAAAGTTTAGTTACAGTTGAGTTATGTTATTCTGTTTACCAGCCACAGTTTCAGAGGATTGCTTTTAGAAAGCCAACAGTAATTTTATTGATTCTTTAGTTGTGCCTATCTATGGGATATACATGTTCATATTCATGTTTAGTTATGAGTGAAAGATAATTAACCAAAGGTGCTAATTGTGTTTCATCCTAAGCATGACGTTTGGATAATCTTGGTGGAGCCGACTATGTGAAGCGGTGCGTCTATTCATTTTTGAGTTGCACGGTTCTAATTATGTTGTGTGCTTAGTTCAACTGAAAAGAGAAGAATTGAAGGGATTGTTGGAATTAATGGGAAGTAGTACTGAGTGGGGAGGGGTGAATCAGTACCTCTAAAATTTTTAACACCTTTCACAATTCATCATTAGTAATCATTCAATTCTGTATTGCCAACCATTATTGTCATTCTTTCTTATACATATATTGTTTGTTCACAATCTTTAATAGTTTTCAACAGTCATAGAAACATTCAAAAAAATGATAAAAACATAACACAAGATATGGTATCGCAAAAAACTCGTGTTGGGAAGTAAAAACTGCGGTAGGGATGACACCCACAAAACTTCACTATCTACAGAATGGAAAAGATCCAGTTAAGGCTTACAATTTGATCACTTCTTATGATCTACCCTGTTAGGAGTATTAAGGTGGAGACCTGTTAAGATCTACTATATTAGGAGCTTTAGCAATACTGATTAAAGTGTGCACTTAGTTATGAGATTTTACAATAGGACGGTTAAGCCCACCTTTCTTGAAAGGATTTCATTGGTGTACTACATTTGTTAGAATGAGTACAAAAGTTGACCTGATTGTGTGCAATCTCCTATTGCTAATTTACAGATCCATTAAAGCTCTTACAATAATAATATCACCTTAAGTGATTGATGAATACCTTTTCTCTGCTTGTCGATAGCCTTTGTTTTGTTCTTGAAAACTGATTTGATTCTATTTGTGCCCTTCTGCATGAATTCTCTGTCTGGTCTTTAGTTTCTCTTCATGTCTACTATCTTCATTGAACAAATTGTATTCTCAATGGATTGAGCACCTATTTATACAAGTATTTGACCTATCTTGGAATTTATGCATTACAATGTTAACTCTTAGATCCAAAGTTTACAAATTGACCTTGATCTTTAGTTTGCATGTTTTAAAACAGTAAAACTAATTAAAACAATAGTAAATACATTTATTCCTCCATACATAAGGGATTTAAAGTCAAATCAAGAAGCTATAAATACAACTTCAGTGATTTATCTGACATGGAAAGTCATATCCACTTTTTGCGGGATGTAACTAACTATTGGTTCTTGGTTGCCGGTTTGAACTTGAAGTCTGTCAGCGTTCCTTGATTGAACTGTTCGTCAGGTTCCCTGTATATGTTGTGTTCCTCTCTTTGCTATTCTGTTAGGTAGCATTGATGTTACTCATTGGGTATCTCTTACCTTTTTGTCATCGGATAACACTTAATAGTGTTTGTCAGGTAACCTTGTCATCGGATAGTGCTGTGCCCTATCTGTCAGTGTAGAGTAAATCGATGGTGCAGATCATGTTTTTCTCTAAGTATACTAATGGAAAAATATAATTCCTTCAATCTCCCCCTTTGACATTAGTATCAAATTCTGATATGTGCATAATATTAAAACTCTTTTAGTATATATACACCATGTTTATATCCTTGTCATAATATGACTCCCCCTAACTGTGTGCACCGGTATAGTATATGTATATGTACATGTATACTATTCATTCTCTGTATGTACATTATTTCCATTATTTCCCCTATCTTTTACTATACATATGATTTCCTCCTTTTAATTGAGGTGAATGAACATATCAAATTCTCCCTTTCTTTGATACTAATGACAAAAATGTGCAACTTATAATATGCCAAAATTGTGACAAAAATGTGCAACTTACAATGTGTCAAATATGTTAGAATGGGTTATTTTGATATCTTCAAGAATTTTCTCCCATTGCTCTTCCATCCATTCTAGTGCCATGTGTTGTAGCTCTAGCCTTGCGTGCATATCATAAATTCTATCTAGGACAAACATTTTTGAGGTGGCAATTAGAGTATTTTCCTGTGTCATATGTTGTTGCAGAAGTGTAAGTGTCGGTAAGAACTTAACTTGGAGCTCATGTACCTCATCTCTGCACTTCATCTCTGAAAACTGTATGTCCTATCTCTGCTTCCTAGCCTGTATGACTTGTTCATTGTGCATTTTGAGTGCTTCTTCGGTGTTGGTGAGAATTTGTGAACTGGACTGAAGATCAACATCTCTTTTTTCTATCTATTCGGTATACTCCTGAGTGAGTTGATCTAAAGTGCACAATTTATTTATTAAGGTAACAACTTCTAAAATAATTGGATCAATTTTACTTACTAATTTAGATAGCTTGACCTTTTTCAGTGCCACTTCCTAGCTGATTTTCTCAGCTAGTTTGAACTCATACTTTTGTTCAAGTCTCTCTTCCATAACCTTCTCAGCATCAATATCTGAGATGTTATTGCATCTATGAGTATGACCAGTTGATCAAGCATCAAATATTTTTGATGAATATCTATGTCAGGTACAATCTGTTGAAGTATTCCTCTTGCTACTTCTAGTACCTTGGCCTCCTTTGCTGCTCTCCTCAGTTTGTCTTGAATAGCTTTTCTTTCACAAAGCTTAGCATATTTTTTTAATGCAGTTGGATCCAATGTTCTTGCATCACAGACTAGAATCTCAATGATTTCATCTAGAGTTATTGGATTCTTATTCTTTCCTTTCTTCTTCTTTGAGATTTGAGGGGATGAAAATGTATGAACTACCATAGCTAGTTCATTTGTTCTCTCTAAATGACTTGGTGAAGGCTTTATAGAGGATGCATCTTGTGTCTTATGCTTAGGTGGCACCTGTTGGTTATGTGAAGACATCTCTTCGTTAACTTTGGGTGTTTTTGTAGAATGTGTTTCTAATTTCTTCTCTATCTCATCCTTCTTTCCTTCTTCACCTTTCTCTATTGGTTTGTCCCATGTTTCCTTTTGAGTTTCTTTCTTATTCTGATCAGTAGAAGTATCTTTTTTATCATCGATTGCAGCTTTCTCTACAATTGTATCAGTGTTTTCTTTAGCTTCTCCATCATCCTTGTCCTCGGGTGTGCTTGTTTCCTTTTCTTTAGATCCATCATTTCCCTCTAGTATGTTTATTTCCTTCATTAAGACAGGCATGTTACTTTGAGTTGTAGCTTGGGCTTTGTCAATAGTTGTGTCCTGCTCGTCGGTTTGAGTCTTGTCAGTAGTGAAATCCTCATCTTTTTATGTTTCTTTTGCAGGGTCTTGTACTTTTGAGTGTAAGACTGAAGTGTCTTTTAATATCTCATCAACAACATTAGTTATTGTACGATCTGATGTCTTCAATCTTTTTTGCTGTTCTTGATCCTTAAGTGTGATAAATATTACATCATCTTTCTTCTTTGGATCATTGTCAGAGTCATAGTTAGTGATATCTTAGATATTATCATCCATAACGCATCTATGTTAATAGGTTTTGTAACATATAAAATGCAACATTTGAAATAAGTGGGGGAAAGATAAGATATTCCTCTTCCATCCCAAGATGCACAAAGGAAAGATCCAAATTGATCAACCCAAAAAGGATCAATGCACAAATGAATCAATCATTTGGAAATAAGAACAAAGAGGAAAGTCTTAAATTCCTATTTTATGGAAAGGAATGTGTGATAGATTTAGAAAAATTGAAATGAATAGGAGAAAAGTACCAACCTTAAGATATGGCATATCTGAAGAATTCTATTTTATGAGGTCTGTACTTTGTTTCTAGAAAATCTGAAGTATGATCTAGAACAGAAACGTAGAGATAAAAAAAACCTAGAAATCATTTTCCAATCCAACAATGTCTCAATAAAAATCTCAACCTTGAACCACAAATGTCATCTGTTACCCAATTATCTTGACCTTGACCTGCACTAGTCCAACAAAAAATTTGTTCATGGATCCTGAAAGTTTGCTGAAAAGGGTATCCAGATCTGAGTTCAAATCCATAGTCCCAAACCTGTATCTACAAGAAAAAGAGATTATTTTTGTGGGGGGGGAGGGGAGGGGTTTGCCTTGGTCAAACCCCAATTTTGGAATTAACCTTATAATCAAATTGAAATTGCATAAGTAAACAAAGTAAATAGACAAATTCACTTTGCTTGTATAGAAGTCCTTGTGGTGGATTCGAATCCGTGGATCCACAAGTATGTATGCACCAAATGGATGTAGAATGTAGAATGTATAATGTGGAATGTTTCAAATAAATTTCTTGTAAATGTTCAACACCAATCTTGAATGGATCTTGGAAGAGGAAGAGGCTTGGAGGAATGTGGATGGAGAAATCTTCAACAAGAGGGCTCCATAGAGCTTGAATCTTTCAATGGATACCAATGGATCTCCTTGATGAATTGGATTCTTGAATTCTTGAATGCTTGAGAGAAGATTCTTGCTTCAATGGATTATTTCTTGCTTCAAGGGCCTTACGATTTCATGCTTCTTTCTTGATGATGGTTCATGTGGTTAGAGAGTCTTAGAGAAAATGGGAGGAGAAATCTTCCTTTTATACAAATCTAGGGCGCAATCTTCTAGAGAGGCCGACATAGGAGAATTAAATTCCAATTAGGACTATACCCCTATAAGAGGACCTATATTAAATATAATTTAGGAATCATCATTTCGAAACACAAAACAGCCGACCCGAAAGTGGAAATTAAACCTTTTCAAAGAGCGACATCCAGAAACTATGAGATCCTGAAATCTGGACCCTGGGTCAAGGTCGATGTTGACCTTGACCTAGGTCAGGGGTGAGGTCAACCTTGACCTAGGTCAAGGTTGAGGTCAAAATAGACCTAAAAGGTCAACCTTGACCTTTAGGTCAAAGATCTCAGATCTGCAGTCTAGAATACCATAAATTGGCTAGAGAGAGGTGGAGAATCGGGGCAGATTAGGGGGAAAGCCAGGTCTAAATCAGGAACCCATTCAAGGTGCTTGACATGACCCCAAACCACTTACTTAGAAGGCTAAAATATTCGACCATGGAATTTCTTCTATTTTCCAATTATACATTTAGCCCCCACTTTAGCAGGAGTATGGACTCAACACAAACTCTTGGTAAAGGAGATCATGAAGAAAATATAATCTTATTGGAATAAAAAAGGGACAAAGAGATCCTCAAGCCCCCAAGGGACTTAAGTCTTTATCAACCCTAAGATCATGATAAGAGAGACATCATCAGTCAAAGAGAAAAAGAGAGAGGGGAGTGGTTAGCTCACCCAGTAAGATGTGTGTATCTCACTATGAACGACAAAAAGGATAGGATGGCCCACCAAGAAAGCACTTGATAGTCACCCCATAAAGTTGTGTACCTTTTGGCAGCTTCGTACATGTGTGTAGTGCATCTTTTGACATCTTTTATGAAGTTCCCATGGATCCATATCCTTATATCACCATGGAATACATTTGTAAAATGTGTATCCCTTCAGGATTTAGTAACTTATGTGCGTTACCTTCCGAGGATTTAGCATATTGAATTGTAATTGAATGCGTATCTCTTCAGGATTTAGCAAATTATGTGTGTTACCTTCAGAGGATTTAGCATGCTATAAAACAAAATGTTAGAACAAAAATACATAATATAAAATGAGGGAGGCTATATATATGCCCCCCTCCTTAAGATGGCAAAGTACATACTAGTTTGACATGTTAAGGAAAGAAAAGAACAAGGATAAATCCTTCTTCAACAACAAGACAATATCCATAGACAACACCCAATCCAAGCCAAGAAGGTCACAACTCCTATGAGGCCATGGAAGGGACGAATGCAAAGAGATATCATGTAAGAAGTGAAAAAGTAACCCCTGTGAGGGATAGCACACGATTCAGTTTCCAAGGTGAGATATTTATCAACCATGGAAACCCAATGTCAAACAAGGAAATAGGTTATGATCAAGGACATAGATCGTCAATGCAAACCAAAATTATCATGTATGTTTGGATATCGCATAATAGATAGATACTGCTTAACCAAGGGAAAAGTGAATCCCAGAAAGATAGAAAAGAAGGAGATGGCATCCTTGCCCCCCAAGCATAGGAATAAGGATGAAAGGGGACCTATTATATCACTCAAAATACTATGCAGGACAACTAGCCCCCAAATATTAGGCTAACATTGTTTACATAATGTGGAGTTCCATAATAGGAACATAAATGTTATTTAGAGAAAACATGATTGAAATACAACTCATTGCCAGATGATATATAAATAATTTTACTATCAATGAGCTGCCTAATCTTATAATGTAAAGCTTGACATTCATTAGTAGAGCGATCATGAAATCTATGATACAAACAAAAAGGAAGAGTCTTCAAGTGTGGACTACATTTATTTTTGCATTTAGGTCTAGAAATCATCTTAGCACAAAGGAGTTTAGGCAAAAGAAATTCTTGGTCAAATTCCTTCATAATTTCATCATGTTTTGAAGTGTTATTTGAGATGTTTTTATTGATGTGTTGTTGAGGATTAAATCCCAATCCATAAGAATGCTCATGGCCCCCATTCTGTAAGGGCATTTGAATTCCCTATTTATGATTACCACATCCTTGACCATGTAATCCTTGTTTAACTAGTAAATGATAACCAGGACCATAATGAGAAGCCATATCAGAAGGAGTCAATGGAACTTCAGTAGTCACTATGTCATTACTAGTAGGTTTGACAGATTCATAGTGGGTAGAAGTAGCGACAAAGTTATTATGAAGGTAATGAGAAGTAGAAGAAAAGACTCATTGTTCAAACTCTCTTTGTGGCTTCATAAAATCAAGATCAGAAACCTTATATTCTCTAATAAAGTTAGGATTAAAATTCAAGGTTCCCCAATCATCTCTAGGAAGAGCATTAGAGGAAGAAGGATTACTATTAGGAATAGGAGTATTGTGGGTTTGAATATGCAAACAAGGATTTGGCACATCATCCTCATGAAGTGTATACACCATGTTGTTGTGAATAAACTTGACTTTACTGTGTAGGGTGGAAGGAACAACATGCATCTCATGCAACCAAGGTCTACCCAAAAGGAGGTTATAATTAAGAGGTCCAGGCATAACATGAAAATGAGTATTCAAGATGACCGGACCTACTTTGATAGGTAAGGTAATGATTCCCAAAGTGTTCTTATCAATGTTATCAAAGCCACATATAGGATTATTATTAGGATGAATAGTTGAAAGATCGGCTTTAATCGATTTGAGCATGTCCATGCTACAAATATTAAGCCCAGATCCATTATCAATCAAGGTCCTACAAATGATACTCTTATTGATAGTAATAGCAACCATAAGGGCATCATATTGATTCTGAACTTCTTTAGAAGGTAAATCCTTTTGAGTAAAAATAATGTCAGGAGGAACCAGGGTAACATGCATGCATTGTAAGAAGGCATTTATGTTCTCTTGGTTAGGAGGTGGAGTGGGAAGAGTTTCTAGAGATTTTTTCAAGGCTTCATGGTAGGTAGGTGAAGTTTGAAGAAGCTCCCATACAGAAATCTTGGCAAGGGTATTGCGCAATCGGTTTATCATATCATACTCCATGCTAGGAAGATAGGGTGGAGGAGTCAGAATGGGATGAGAATGTGGTAAATAAGTAGGAACCAATGGATTAGGTTGAGGGTTATTCCTTGTATGATAGGTGTGAGCTACCAAATCTTGATCATTGAAAGATTCTAAAGATTCCATAGATTTACCTTTGATAGTAATGCAAGGACAACCTTTAATAGTCAAAAAGGGTTTTGGATAAACCATGTTAGTTATCTTAGCACTAAAAATAGATTCACAAGAAGGAAGAAAAGAAGACATCCTAGGAGGAGATGAGGTAGGATCTTGATTCTCCATAAGATCATCACTAAGAGGGAGAGCATTAAGGGAATTCATATCATTCTCCGCTAATGC
>MU223854.1:528098-554992 GCA_018584345.1 Thuja plicata
ATTTTTAAAGCAATTTATGATTTTTAATTTTTGATATATAAATGCAAGAGCATAAAATAAATCTACTTTTAAATGCATGTAAGATCTAACATAAGATGCAAATCTAACACCAAAAAGAAAGCGTTGTCTATCGTGGGTTCACCTAAATGTAACATGTAAAATATATCATTTGAAATAAGTGGGGGAAAGATAAGATATTCCTCTTCCATCCCAAGATGCACAAAGGAAAGATCCAAATTGATCAACCCAAAAAGGATCAATGCACAAATGAATCAATCAATTGGAAATGAGAACAAAGAAGAAAGTCTTAAATTCCCGTTTTATGGAAAGGAATGTGTGATAGATTTAGAAAGATTGAAATAAATAGGAGAAAAGTACCAACCTTAAGATATGGTAGATCTGAAGAATTCTATTTTTTGAGGTTTGTACTATGTTTTTGGAAAATCTGAAGTATAATCTGGAATAGAAATGTGGAGATGAACAAAACCCAAAAATCATTTTCTAATCTGACACTGTCTTGATAAAAATCTTGACCTTGACCCACAAATGTCACCCCTAACCCAATAATCTCAACCCTGACCTGCACTGGTCTGACAAAAAATCTGTTCACAGATCCCAAAAGTTTGCTGAAATGGGTATCTAGATCTGAGTTCAAATCCATAGTCCCGAACCTGTATCTGCAAGAAAAAGAGATTTGTTTGTTGGGGGGGGGGGTTTGCCTTGGTCAAACCCCAGTTTTGGAATTAACCTTACAATTTAAAATTGCATAAGTAAACAAAGTAAATAGACAAATTCACCTTTCTTGTATAGAAGTCCTTGTGGTGGATTCGAATCCGCAGATCCACAAGTATGTATGAACCAAATGGATGCAGAATTTAGAATGTAGAATGTCTCAAATCAATTGATTGTAAATATTCAACACCAGTCTTGAATGGATCTTGGAAGAGGAAGAGGCTTGGAGGAATGTGGATGGAGAAATCTTCAACATGAGGGCTCCATAGAGCTTGAATCTTTCAATTGCTACCAATGGATCTCCTTGATGAATTAGATGCTTGAATTCTTGAATGCTTAAGAGAAGATGCTTGCTTCAATGGATTATTTCTTGCTTCAAAGGCCTTATGATTTCATGCTTCTTGCTTGATGATGGTTCATGTGGTTAGAGAGTCTTAGAGAAAATGGGAGGAGAAAGCTTCCTTTTATACAAATCTAGGACACAATCTTCTAGAGAGGCTGACATAGGAGAATTAAATTCCAGTTAGAACTATACCCCTAGAAGAGGACCTATATTAAATATAATTTAGGAATCATCATTTTAGAACCCAAAACAGCCAACCTGGAAGCGGAAATTAAGCTTTTTCAAAGACCGACATCTTGAAACTGTGAGATCCTGAAATTTGGACCCTGGGTCAAGGTCGAGATCAAAATTGACCTAGGTAAAGGGTGAGGTCGACCTTGACCTAGGTCAAGGTTGAGGTTGACATAGACCTAAAAGGTTGACCTTGACCCTGAGGTCAAAGATCTCATATCTGTAGTCCAGAATTCCATAAATTGGCTAGAGAGAGGTGGAGAATTGGGGCAGAACAGGGGGAAAGCCAGGTCTAAATTAGGAACCGATTTAAGGTGCTTGACATGACCCCAAACCACTTACGCAAAAGGCTAAACTAGTCTACCATGGAAGTGCTTCCATTTTCCGACTATATAGGTTCATTATCACTTTCAGTATTATCCAGAGCAATATGCTGAGGACTTGCATTTTCTGATTCCTCCTCTTTATGAGGTGTGTTTGTGAGAAGTAATTGTTTCTCACCACTTGTTGACTCTACCGATAGATCTAGGAGTTGTCTCCATTTAGTTTCTTTCATTGAATCCAGTTCTATAAACTTGTTCTCTAGTACTTTGTATGCCCTTATTTTGGCTACAAATTTACTTGAGTGTTTCTTTAGTACTTATTTTATTTCTTCAAATTTTGATTCAAGAGGCATCAGTCTCACAAGTACCCTTTCTCTTGCTTCTCTTTTTGTTTGCAGAGCATATGACCATTGTTGGTATACTCTTTTACCTAGCTCGTTAGGTATTTGATTTACAAATTCTACAGGTGCATACTTGTTCTTGATCATTGAATTTATGACTGCCTCTTGTATTTTATTCTGATCCTCTAGGTTTATTGTATCCCATTGTCTGATCTTCTTATCATTCATTGTACCATGTGTAGAAATGGATTTGGCAGCTTCATCAACTGTTTGATTTTTGAATTTCTTCTTCACTACATCAGGCAGTTGATGAAGATGCCAAATCCATTGCTACAGCTGACGTGATCATATATATTTTGGAGAAGATACATATAGCAGTTCTTTTTGTGATCACTAAGCGTGAATGATAAGAAAAGAGACAGAATAAGAACAGAGCAGAATGCTGATTGTTTTGGGACAGTAAAGCTGTTTCATTCATCAGATAAAGATCTATGTGAAGAAGTAGAGAGTGCATAAAATACATTGGAGCTGATCAAGACAAAAGGTCTACTTGAACAGTTCATCATCAGATATAGTGTATATCTATTTTACTGAAGGTTGCAACCTTCATCATTTTAGCAGTGTGCTTTTGGACAGTGAATCCTCACCCCTAATAGGGTTATTTGTAAAAGACTCCTAATAGGGTTCGAACCTTAACCAGGTCACTTTACTTATTGTAATATAAAGATCAACTCCTAACAGGGTTCTAAGATCTTCTAACAGGGATTATTATACTCAAGTATAGTTCTTTGTGGGTGCTAATTTCCATCGAGGTTTTTACCTATTTTGGTTTCCCCGTAACCAAAATTGTGGTGTTCTATTTTGTGTTGTCTTATTGTGTATATGCTTAATGATATTCTATACTTAATTGGAGAAAACAATTAAAACTAGCTGATAAATGATTCACCCCCCCTCTCAGTTATCCCTTGGGACTATTCCAACAATTGGTATCAGATCCAAGTGCCTTGGAGAGAAAGTCTAACAGCTTAAGGTAGATCAAATGGTGTACTTCAGGAAAGAGAGCCCTAAGTTTGATGGAGAGAATTATCTTGACTGGAAGAATAAAATGATAACACATCTTCAGTGCGTTGGTTTTGAGATCTATGATATTTCTACTCACACAATTGATGTTCCCACCTTGAAAGACATTGCAGAAGAAGACTCCACTAATAAACAAAAGGAAGTATTCACCCAAAATACAATTACTAAAGAAGCCCTAATATGTGCCTTATCCGACAGTGAATTTTCTGAGATCAAGAAGGCAGATAAAGCATATTCAATATGGAAATACCTAGAAGACAAGTTTGAAGGAGACATCCAAGACAAAAATGTGCATAGAAAGACATGGAAGAAAAGATACAACAATCTAGAGATGCTACCTAAAGAAAACATCAGAGCTTACAATCAGAGGATTAATGAAGCAGTCTCAGGAATCAGGAACAATGGTGGAGAAATTTCAGAGGAAGATATAATGGAGAAACTGATGACTACATTGACAAAAGATTATGAAAGCAAGATAAACATCTTGGATGAAACCATGAAATTATCAAAGGACTTCATAAGAGAAACATTGATCAGCAAAATATCAGTATTTGATATATCAATATTGAAGACATAACCTAAAATTTAAACATCTTTCAAAGCCTTAGTCCATGATAAGAAATCCTTGAGCATCTCTAGTAATAATGAGAAAGAAAAAGTTGATACAGAACTAGAAGAAATCATTGCTATGATTTCTAATAAAGAAAGGAAAGGCAAAGGAAAATATGAAGGACAACTACCATTCAAATTTTTTTCATGCAACAAAGTTGGCCATTTTGCATCCAAGTGTCCTAGAAGAGTCAAGAAGTACAAATCATATTACAAACCCAAATATACTATGGAATGCTATCATGCTGAAGATGGTGTGACTAATGATCATTCAGGAGAAGATGAAATTGGATTCATTGCAATCAAAGATAATGAAAAAATGATTGATGAAACAAAAACTGTAGATAAAAGGAAAACACAAGAATTGGCTTTAGTTTTACAAGCAAACATCAGAAAAGACTGGATCATAGACAACGGGTGTTCACATCACATGACAGGAGACAAAGATAGATTTTTACATCTAGACAAGTACAAAGGTGGCATGGTCAGATTTGGAGATAACACTCCTAAACCTATCATAGGCAGAGGATCTATCACCTTAGATAAAAAGAACAAGACAGATAATGTTCTATATGTCGATGGCTTACATCATAACTTACTAAGTGTTGGATAGTTGCTTGATAAAGGATATCAGCTGGAGTTAAAAAAAATAGGTGCATCATTAATAACAAAGAAGGTGACATGATTGCATCAGGTTCAAAGACCAAAGGTAATGTCTTTCAATTTAACTTCGAAGTAAGTTGTTTTGTTGCAAAAGTGGATGAAAGTTGGTTATGGAACACAAGACTTTGTCATGTCAAATTTGACAACATAGTGAAGATAAACAATGTAAAGGCAGTAAGAGACCTTTCTAGTATTGCAAGACTGGTTGATACTATGTGCAGGGAATGTGTGATGGGACAGCATGTGAGGAACTCATTCAGAAGCAAACAAAACTATGTAGAGAACAAATTAGATCTAATACATATAGAATTATGTGGACCTACTCAAACAAGATCATATTATTGTGAAAGGTATTTTATTTTATTTGTTGATGATTTCTTCAGAATGATGTGGGTTGCATTCTTGAAAGACAAATCTGAAGTTTTTGAGAAGTTCAAAATATTCAAAGCTAAAGTTGAAAATGAGTCAGGATTAAAGATAAAATGTCTGAGATCTGATAGAGGAGGAGAATTCACCTTTGACAGGTTTCTTGAGTACTACGAAGAACATGGGATCAAAAGACAACTAAGTGCTCCCAGAACTCCTCAACAAAATAGAATTACAAAAAGAAGAAACAGGATAATACTTGACACAACGCACACTATCATGATTTAAGGATAAGTTGCACATGCCTATTGGAGAGATGCAGTCAATACAATAGTCTATACTATCAACAAAATTCAACAAAGACCAGACGTAGACAAAATGCCTTATGAACTTTGGTTTGGTAATGTACCTATGGTAAAATACTTCAAAATCTTTGGAAGCAAGTTCTACATCAAGAGAGATGATGGCGTTGGAAAATTTGATGCTAGAAGTGATGAAGGTATTTTTCTTGGTTACTCTACTAAGAGAAAAGATTACAAATGTTTCAATTTAAGGTTGAAGAAAATAATTGAAAGTGCACATGTGAAGATTGATGAGAAGTTCATGATTCAAGAGAGATATTATGAATATGCACCTATGATTGAAGATGAACCTAGACCCATAAATAAAGAAATAGTTATTGAAGAAATGTTTGAGTGTATTGAAGTATCATGCAATAAATCTGAACCAAGTCAAGAAGAATCATAGATTATAGATGAGAGTGTCAAACCTAAAATATCAAAATACACATCTAGATACCACTCTAAAGATGATAGCATTGGAGATCAGAATAGTAAAGTTTTGACAAGATCCAGAGAAAAAGGTTCAACCATTAATGAAGAGGTATGTTTACTTTCACAAATTGAACCCTTAAGTGTTGAAGATGAGTGTAATGATTCAGATTGGCAAAGTGCAATGCAAGAAGAATTAGATCAAATAATTAAGAATGACATATGGGAATTGGTCCCTAGACCTTGTGATAAGAACGTGATTGGAACCAAGTGGATATTCATAAACAAAATGAATGAAGATGGGACAATGATAAGAAACAAAGCAAGATTGGTATGTAAAGGATATGCACAAAGAGAAGGAATTGACTATTCTGATACATTTGCTCCTGTGAGCAGACTGGAAGCTATAAATTTTTTTTTTAGCTTATGAAACATTCAAGAGCTTCAAAGTATATCAGATGGATGTCAAGTCATCATTTCTGAATGGTGACTTGAAGGAAGAAGTTTACATAGAGCAGCCTGAAGGATTCAAACTTTCAGACAAACCAGACATGGTATGAAGACTAAAGAAAGCCCTCTATGGACTTAAAAATGCCCCAAGAGCATGGTATGAGAGACTTGATGGCTACCTAACAAAGATTGGATTCAAAAAGGGAGCAAAAAATTGCAAATTATTCATTAGAGAGACACCTGAAGGATTACTAATTGTTGCTATCTTTGTTGATGACATTATTTTTGGAGGTAATGACAAGCTTAATACAAAATTTTCCAAAGAGATGCAATGTGAATTTGAAATGAGCATGATTGGACCTATAAAATACTTTTTGGGATTAAATATAAAATAGATAGACAGAGGTATATTCATAAATCTATCTAAATATGTAAAGTATATATTGAAGACATTCAAGATGGAAGATTGCAATCTAGTAAGCACTCCTATGATAACAGAAAACAAGATTTCTAAAAATGATGATTCCATAGTAGTTGACAAAACACTTTACAAGTCATGATTGGAAAACTCATATATCTCACTCAATCTAGACCAGATATTTCTAATTTAGTTGGCATTATTGGGAGATTTGTAGCTGAACCTAAACAGAATCACCTAATGGCAATAAAAACAATATTCAGATATCTAAAGGGAACTATAGACTATGGTTTATGGTATCCTAATTCATAAAATATAAAACTTCATGTGTACACAGATATAGATTGGGTAGGCTGCGTTGATGATAGAAAGAGTACCTCAGGAGGAGCAGTATTTCTTAGAGAAAGGTTGGTTACTTGGACAAGCAAGAAGCAGAACTGTATTTCTCAGTCAACAACAAAAGTTGAGTATGTAGCAGTCACATTGAATTGTTCAACAATGGTTTGGATCAAACAGATGATTAAAGACTTTGGAATTTAGATTGATTATCCTATTTTCATTCATTGTGACAACACCATCACCATTAATATGTCAACAAACCCTGTGATGCATGCAAAGACAAAACACATAGAAATAAAATATCATTTTCTAAGAGGAAAAAGTTGCAGAAAGAGAAGTGAAGTTGGATTATGTGAGTACCAAAGATCAGTTGGAAGACATATTCATGAAACCTCTATCTAAAGATACTTTTGAGTATCTCAGGAAGAAGTTGGGAGTAATTCCTTTTCCTAAGTCTGATTAGAACTCACATAAAATACATCAGTCCTAGGTGACTGATGAGTGGTTGAATACTCTACTTCTGTAGTAGTACCTGTGCTTATTTGTATTTGGCATCCTTTTCCATCGATGTCAAAGGGGGAGTATATAGTAAGGGGGAGCATATACTTTGGGGGAGTATCTAGTAATGAAAATAAAAACACAGTAAGAGGAGACACAACAGTGAAGAGGAACCTTTGATGAGGATATTAAGAAGATTTTAAAAAGAAAGAAGACACTTTTGGATTGATGGTATATTTAATCATATGTTGTAATCAATGATAAAGGGGGAGATTGTTGGAGATTTGCCTTTGTGCAAATAGTTGACTGTATGTTTGTCATTGATGACAACATATAGTAATACATTAGTGTACTATATTTAATTTTCTGTATGGTTATGTTGAGGCCTTGTGCAATTTTTTTCATGCTTTAGTCATAGCTATGATACCATGTTCATACACACAAATTCAGAAGTTCAGTTATGTTATTCTATTTACCAACCACAGTTTCAGAGGATTGTTTTCAAAAAGTTGACAATAATCTTATTGATTCTTCAGTTGCGCCTATCTATGGGATATGCGTGTTCATATTCATGTTTAGTTATGATTGAAAGATAATTAACCAAAGGCGCTAATCATGTTTCATTCGAAGCATGACGTTTGGATAATCTTGGTGGAGCCGACTATGTGAAGCAGTGCATCTATTCATTTTTGAGTTGCATGGTTCTAATTATGTTGCGTGCTTAGTTCAGTTGACAAGAGAAGAATTGAAGGGATTCCTACAGCCAACGTGATCATATCTTTTGGATAAGATACACATAGCATTTCATTTTGTGATCGCTAAGCATGAATGATAAGAAGAGAGACAAAACAAGAACATAGAAAAATGCTGATTGTTTTGGGACAGTAAAGCTATTTCATTCATCAGATAAAGATCTACGTGAAGAAGCAGAGAGTAAATTACATTGGAACTGGTCCAGATAGAAGGTCTACTCAAATAGTTCATCATCAGATATAGTGTGTACCTATTTTATTGAAGGTTGCAGCCTTCATCATTTTAGTAGTGTGATTTTGGATAGTGAGTCCTCACCCCTAATAGGGATATTTGTAAAAGACTCCTAACAGGGTCCAACCCTTAACCAGGTCACTGTACTTATTGCATTGTAAAGATCAACTCCTAACAGGGTCATAAGATCTTCTAACAAGGATTATTATACTCAAGTACAGTTCTTTGTGGGTGCTAATTCCCACCAGGGTTTTTACCTATTTTGGTTTCCCCATAACCAAAATTGTGGTGTTTTATTTTGTGTTGTCTTATTGTGTATATGCTTAATGATATTCTATACTTAATTGGAGAGAATAATTAAAACTAGCTGATAACTGATTCACCCCCCCTCTCAGTTATCCCTTGGGACTATTCCAACAAAGGATGGTTTCTTGGCTGAGCAAGAAGCAGAACTGTATTGCTCAATCTACTGCTGAGTCAAAGTATGTTGCTGCTGTAATAAACTGTACACAAGTTATTTGGATGAAACAAATGCTGAAGGACATTGGTATAATTTTTAAAGAACTAGTGGTTATCCATTGTGATAACACTAGCATAGTGAATATGTCAAAGAATCCTATAATTCATTCAAAGACTAAACATATTTCTATTAAGTATCATTTCTTGAGGGAGAAGGTAGCTGATAAAGAGATTAAACTAGAGTATATTAGCACCAAGGAATAGATAGAAAATATATTTACTAAACCTTTAACAAAAGATGATTTTGAATATCTCAGAGGTATGCTTGGGGTGATGGCCTCTCCTAGTGGTAACTAAAATGATGCAAATGTGCATCTGTCTAGTGGATCTCAGAGCTATATCATTCTCTCAACTTGATGTATGGATATACTCCTTAGAGGGAGTGATCGCAGAAGAATACTATGTAGTACATTTGGGTGATCTTGCACCTGGCTGATTGGACATGAAGATTTGCATAAGATACAACTTACAGAAGACTATAGTTGAGTTATGGTACCCTTTTCTATGAGAAAATCCCTACCATTCTAGGGAGATTTGTGTTGAGGATATTGAGAAGATTGTATTGAGAGAGAGTAATTTTGGGTTGATGCATATGGATTTTCCCATATGTTTCCATCAATTCCAAAGGGGGAGATTTTTGGATGATATCAGTTTTGGTTACTAATCATGTTGTTGATATTCATGTTTTGTCACTGATGTCAACATATATTTCTGTGGAGAAGACAAACTGGCTACTTGACTGGAAGGAGTGTACAAACACTGTATAGATGAATCAGAATGATCAAAGTTGGATTTTAGAAGAAGGATGTGTGCTGAAATTATTCCTAAGGTCACTTGGCTTTATGCTACATTCTATGGATGTTACAGTTGATTTGGTGAAGAATGGTTTTCTAGACTGTAACTGTGATTTTGGACAGAGTAGGTTTCTGTGTTTCAGGTATATCTTTCTAGAAAAGATATTTCAGATGATGCAAGCTTACTGGTGGACAAATGACATATGGTGGAGTAATGGGTTGAGTTTGATTGTTGTTTGGTTACTGGTGACATCAGCTGTGGCTTGTATTCTGAAGAAGACCTATTTGCTGTCTGACTTCAGACATCTAGCGTGTGAAATTAATTATGAGCATGGTGTTAGGGTTTTTTCTTGCTGAACTTTCAACAAATGCTTAATTAACTCTATTACTCCCAATGTTTTAAAATACTGAATCAAGCAAGAGAAAACTCTAATTGATGTAGGTTTATGATAATATATGGGGAAGCTATTATCACCTCCTTCTTTTTAGGTTCCACAACACCCAGGAAGGTATTACCTATATATGATTGCTATCTCACAGTATTAGTAAATGTGGATATAGATTTGCTGCTTGTTTAATGTATTACCTTGTAAATTACTCTGCATGAAACTGAAAACAACCTAACACAGAGTTTAACCATGAAAACTCTTGAAAAGATAACAACAAGTAATAGTGCTTTAAGGACATTCATCCTTCTTCCTTTTATAGTTCTCTAAACTTAGGAGGGGAAACCTATTTTAATCCTCTCTCAAAGGGATTAGTAAAATGAATTGTATATCTTGATACAATTACTTGAATTTATATATATATGACTGTAAATGTAAGAAATTTGTATATTTTGAATTACTTGGATGATGATAAACCACTTGGCAGATTCTAGACCAGTGCCTACCCTTGGGCTATAGAGTCAAAAGATGCAAAGTCCACAGAAAAAGTAAATAAAAATACTATAGATTGCCTTACAACCTATATGCAACTTGAGTAAAGTGCCTTACAAATTACCCTATTACTTCCACACTACTGTGTCAAATCCTTAGATATTGTTATGCTCCCTGAAACTACTCACAAAACTTAGTTCTTCCCTTGAAAGAAACTTGCAAGCAATTAGATAGCTACCTTATAAATAATATGTTTAAAATGCCTTACAAATTAAAAATAAAAGAACATACATATTAAGTAAAGAGACAACAATAAATATAGAAGAGAAGATGCACTGTATTTTATTTATATTCCTACTTCATACATATAGAGACTAAAAGCTCAAAAACTCAGACAAAATTCTATAGTCTAGCTTACAATTTTATTTCACCACCACTCTAAAATGCTACAATATGATCTATTTATATGTTCAAACCATCTTGGAATCCTTAAGATAAGGATGCAACAAGCTTCAGATGGTTTAAGAAACCTAACCCTAAAAACATAGAAGAAGACAGAAAACTAGAATGTATCAAGCGGTTGGAGGACAAAAATGAGGAATGAAATCTAATTTGTACTTTGTCCTCTTGTGGATGTAAGAACCTTTTTCTACAAGTATTCAGGATAGTATCTGATAGTTGTAGCAAGATCTAGTGACAACCAATACATGCTAATTTACACTAATCTCTTCAATTTTACTAACCTTCCTGTGCTCATAGATCAGGTGCCATCTATCCTTTATTCTTCATCAATGACATCCAAGTCAACTGTGATAGGATTTTTATTTTTGGGCTTAATCATGATGTCCCATGCTATCACATCCTCCTCCTTAGGCCACTCAAACTTCTGAATGTTCTGAAGTCAAGTCTTCTACCTTTCCCACCTGGCATCTGTTATGCCTTTAACATCTGAAATGAATTTATTGCAATCTATTTCTTCTTTTATTGCTTCATCCAGAAGTTTTTTGAACCTTTCCATATTAAGCTCTCCTTGATTAGATACATAAATGTCCTTGTTGGGAAGCACACCATCAAACTCTGATCTCCATAACCCTTATGGTTTAATCTGATCATCCTTTGTTCTGATAGAGGGTACAAATTTATTATATCCTGCCCCAAACATCTTCAAATTTGCATCAACTTGGTTGGCCTTTCCTTTGAAAAAGGAAAAATTAGCCCCAATTTATTCTATTTCAGTACCAACCAAAGTCACTATCTCTGGTAGGTCTGACCTCAATGGTTGTACTAATGTTAGTCTTTCAAAAAGTGATGTTCTCCCAGACCAAGTAGCATAGAAGGGGTTCAAAATTGTCAAAAAACTTGTCACCTCTGTTTGCAAGCTTGGAAACCTACCATATGCTCCATACACCACATCAATTTTATCCTTAATGGTGTCAATCCTTTGCTGAAAAATTGAAGCCAGTGCTTCCAAAATCACATTGTCATTCACTGTAACCCCTTGCTCTGTTTTGGTAGGCATGTCCCCTATATATTCTATTTGGACTTCAACATCCACTAAATTTTTAGGCTCAATAGGGACTCGCTCTGTTATCTCTAATAATTGTCTAGTAAGCTCATCTATAAGCTTCTTCTATTCTTTGATCTTCACTAATGCTAGCTCCCTATCTTTGGCAATGTCACTAGTATCACTAGCAAGCTTCTGTAATTTATCTGATAATTGGGCAGTTTTTGCCTCATTGAGATGAGCAAAATGAGACATTACTTGGGCTATTTCCATATCCCCTATATTTTGGAGGGTCCATATAATCTTATTTCCCTCCATCTTCTCTTGAATGTTCAAAATGGTTGGCTTCTGATCTTTGGAAGCTAGGATCCACATTGTAAGTGCCTGAGATTTAGGGTTATAGCCAAATCCTCTGATCATGTCTCCAACCCAAGTTTCTGATGATAGTTTGACATTAGGTTGTCTCCTTATTTGATTTATACTGAATGTTAAGGACAAGTTCTAGCGTTCTACAAATAGTATCCCATTGGCTTTAACCAGTTGCCTTGCTTGTTCTGGTGTAATCTCTTCTGATTCAGGATCATAATCCTGCAATGTTTGTAGAGATTCCTGGGTGACTAGATCA
The DNA here is from genome assembly GCA_018584345.1 of Thuja plicata. Classification (NCBI taxonomy): domain Eukaryota; kingdom Viridiplantae; phylum Streptophyta; class Pinopsida; order Cupressales; family Cupressaceae; genus Thuja; species Thuja plicata. Next base: position 540,566 of record MU223854.1, read on the forward strand.
CCACCTTCCAATTGCAACTATTTTCCAACCTACTGTTGCTTATTCCATATCAGGAAGTCTTTGAATTCTCTTGTTTTGTTGAAGTTTTCATCCTTGAGGAATTCCTCTTGATGCATCAACCTCTCATCAGTACATGATCTTAGAGGAAATTCCTCCTCTTCCTCTGAATCTTTTTGGAGTTTCTTTCCTGCCTTGATATGTTTTCTTACTAAGTGATCATAGGGCCTGTCTCCAATTATTGGTGTTCCAATTCTATCTATTTTCTTCTTCTTGGAAGGTTACCCTCTTTACACTTTTTGTCTCTTTAGTGGGGGTTCATTTGTGACTTCCTTCTCTGGGACCTCTGTTAGGTCAATGACATCTTCCCCTTCAACTGCAAGCCTCAATGGTACTGCTTGGTAATCTAGATAGGCTTTGGGAGAAGGACAACCTTGATCACTTTCATCATCATATTCAGACTCTAAATTCTCTTTGGGGCCCTTTTTTGGTACCACTAGTGCTTCTTCTAATTGATTACATAAAAGAGTGTGGTTCTAAATCATTGCATCTAGCCTTTTGAGATAAGGCATGTTAGGGTAGAAAACTCCAAAACTCATCCCCTTTCTCTTCACCTGCCTCTCTAGATCCATAAGTTCATTGAACTTAATTTCTTTCTTGTCAACCTCTTCATCCTCCAAGATGTTTCTTATTAGATCCTCCTCCATACACTCCTCATGTACCTTTGTGTAGGGGATAGTTGGTGTGAGCAACATTTTTGCACTAAGAATGAATCCCTCAGTATCAACATGTCTATGCAGGGCCACATTCATTCTGTAATGGTTCAACAAGGTATTCACCAAGTCTAAGGTTCCTTTTCCAATAATTAAATTGTAGATCTTGAACTGCCTAGGGGTAAAAGTAACCTTCCTATGTGATGCCAAATTCTCTTTATCTGTCAGAATATGCTGCATGATGAACTCCATTGCAGCTATCCTCGGTGGTACATGAAATGGAAAAATGTGTGGAGGGAGGGGACAACCATAAACTCTCATCATTGTAAAATTATTTTCATAATAAAAATCCCCCCAATTATGGTCTCCTAGCCATTTGTCAAGGTATTTGCAAGGCCTCATTAATTGAATTACCTTAATAGGAAATCTGGTCTTGTCAACACCTAAGAACTTCAAAATTGGATAGATTATCCAATTTTCAAAAGCACAGAACTCCTGATCTCTGGATGTATAATTCTAGACTCTGATCCAAAACTGAACAGGGTTGGGCTGATTATGGTGAAATCTCTTTGGTTGCAACATCTGACAATTCATTGCTAAGAAATTGTAGTAGAGGATCAAATGGATAAGGACTGAATAATGCATGAATATTGGATGATCCTTCTTGTTTTGTATATCTATAAATCCTTGGTGCATCTAATCAATGATATATTGAATGTAATCATAATTGGAAGTAGTATGAAGACTCTGCATATCTAACACCATCATCAAAATGTCTGAGGTGATCCTTTCTACCCCAACATATTTTCCAAGCACTCTACATAGTGAATATGCTATGTATTTGATTTAGAAATTCATGTATTTATAGAAATATGGGGCTGCTCCTTGCATGGGCATTATATAGGGTTTCATTTTCTTAGGGGCATGGTGATCCTTAATCTCCTTGGTAGCAACACTAGATTATCTAGTTTACAATAGGATAGTAGACATTAAAAGATTTCATAAAAGTATTTCGGTCCAAGGTGAGGAAGGGCTTTCCATCATTACTCTTAATGGATTTGATTAAAGGGTCATATCTACTATCCAATTCTAGTATAAAATTAACGTCAACAAAGACATCAGGAACTAGCAACCTAGCTAACCCACAAGTCCAAGGGTTTGAGATAGGCATGGGTCTATCGCTATGATTAAAGAAATAATTGAAAAGTGAATACCCTGATGACCCTAGTGTTTTTGCATCCCTAACATAAGCCATATTATCAATTAAAACTTCTGCACTAACCTTTCAGTTCTGGTTTGAATTTGGAAGCAAAGTGAGGAATTCATTTGAGTAGTTTCTTTTTCCCTTTGACTCATCTTCAACATCTTCACTTCTCCCACTTGTAGAGGCCATACTTTGTGCTTGACTCATACTTCCTTGTTTTTATGTTCTCAACCCTTATTTACCGACATTGAAACAAAAGTACTAAAACCCTCACCACCAAACTATGAATTCTCTAAAAAATGTAGCTCTAAACTCAAGAACACTTGTCAATTAGAATCTTTACCGAATTCTGAATTATGCAACCACCTTTTGTATCACTTGCTGTTGAAAATGTTAATCTTTCTCAGAAAGCACTAAATCTCTGTAAAATCTTCGCTCTGAGAAAATAGAAACTTGGCGTATCGTCTTAAAATGGAAGCACTTCCATTTTGATAGACTTAGCACCCTCATTTAGTATGATTGGCATATTAGATTTGCATCTGTGCTTGATTATACATGTATAAATGAAGTTAGGGTTAGGATCTTATGGATTCTCCTAGATTTCTCTCTCCATGGCTCTTCTCTCTAGGTAGGATCTATGTATTGGTCCTCTTGGGCCTCATCCTACTCTCTCTCTAGGCCTCTAGGCCTTCTTAAACACTCTAGCACATTCTCCTACCTTTCTAGATCCTCGGCTGATCTGGAAACCTTTCTGCAACTTCCTGGTGACCTGGCTGAAATCTTAGGTCAGGGTCGAGGTTGACCCTAACCTAGGTCAGGGTCGAGGTCGACATAGAACTTTTCTAGGTGGTGTTCCCCGCTTTCAAATCTGAAGCTTATCGGGGCCCGAAACTTAAAATAGGTCCCCGGGTTCGGATGCGGAAGTGTCTTCTCCGATATTTGAATTAATATGTTTTCTCCTTAGTTGGAAAATGTGATTGGACAATGATTCGAGGTGAAATTTGAATTTGGATCTCTTGCATTTCCCTAGGAGGCCTATGTTGAAATCTCTATATAAGCACTCTCTTTTGCCTTCATTTGATCATGAGAGGAAATCAGGAGATGACATGATGAAATGATGCAAACAAGCAAGAGGATGATATAGAAGGATAAGCTAGGTGGGCATATCATCATCTTCTATCAAGCATTTTCAAGGATAATCTATGGTGGATCTTCATTGAAGCAAGAAGGCTCTCTCTTTAAATCTACTATTTTCAACATTCAAGCATTCAAAGGACATTACCATGGGGTAGCAATTACGGATTGTGAATTGATAGGAATACTTTAGCTGTGGGGGCTTGGTATGCTTTCTTTATCATATTCAAATCTACGCATTTCTTTCTCATTTCCATGTTATGTTAGGATTGTTAATCTAGAAGATTAGATCTTGATATTACATGTTTACAAACTCTCTCCAAGACATCAATATACACACACATTATATTCTATATTCGACTATTTGTGGAGGTGGAGATCACCAAAACAGGGGTTTGACTAAGGCAAAACCCTATATAGCCACCCCAAAATCCCTCTTTTCAGATATTTGCAGGTGCTATTTTTGGGAGTTACAGGTACAGAACAACAAATCAGAAACCATATCTGGATAGCCTTTTCGGCTTTCTTTCAGACGGCGTGAACAAAGTCACTTTTGGATCTGTGCAGGTTAGGGTCAACATTATTGGGTCAGGGTTGACATTTATGGGTCAAGGTAGACCTTTTTCATAAGACGACATCAGAATGGAAAAATATTTCTGGATTTTGTTCATCTCTGCTTTTTGGTTCAGTATTAGCTGTCAAATTTTTTAGAAACTCAACACAGGCTTCAGAAAATGAGTTTTTCTAGATCTGCTATGTTATGAGGTAGGTATCTTGTCCATTTATTTCTTATAAGTTCCTCAAGCTATTTTATCATAATAATTAAGTGTAAGAAAATATAAATTTGGCCTTAAGATCTCACTTTACTATATCACATAAATCTTATTTAGGGAATCCTTCTTGTGCCACATTTTATACCTTACACTTGGTAAAAATGAAATGACAACAGACAAGTATACTTATAACTATTAATTGAATGCATATTGTCGCATCTAGCTAGTAATTCAATCACTTCACCATTAGTTTCACATACCGCGACATCAATTTCTGATTTGAGCCGTGGCATTCAAACTATTAGATAATCAATTTCTGATGAGTGTTATTTTATAAAAAATCTTATAAAATTCAAAATGAAATCAAAATGAAATTTGATTGGTTGCATTAACTCATACTACGACTACTTTCCCATCTGTCATAATCTCTTTACTCTTATTGGTTAACAAGTGTTATTAAATGGCGCCACTAAAAAGTCCATTTTGAGTCTGATTCACTTCTAGCAACTCAACGACTGAGTGATCTCCCTGTCGCTTAATAATTTCACTAACTACGGTTCTTTCAGGAGACTTGGCGACTACCATAGGATTAACCATTTGATCAAGGGTTGTTGTGATGTCTCTTAATGTTTTAACTTAACCTTTGATCTTATAGAGACACTGCGACAAAGCAATTTGCTAATTGAGCTTTTACCTTGGGTTTTATCTGGAGAATCCACGACTGTGCAATCTCTATGTCGCTGGATCATTTTCTTAACTCATGTTTAATCAAGAGATTTTGCGACTAAACATAGTTAATCTTTTAATCACATGATTATATTATCTCATTAATCTACATCTGGAGACAACGCGACTATTTTTGATCTCTTCTTTCTCAGCATCTGATGGTTGTCGCTAAGTCTCTTGATCCTTTTTATAAAACTTAATTCTTCATGAGACTTGGTGAAAATTGGACATGTGTCTCATCTTTTCCTCTTGTCTCTTAAGCGCTTAACATCTTTTGAATTTTCAAAATTATATCACGACAACGCGACTACCATTAGATCACATCCCCATCTAATGGTTGTCGTTGAATATCTAGATCATTAACTTAACTCATCTTACATCTGGAGACCTCGCAAAAACACCGAATTGCTAACTTATGAACCTAACCCATAACCATGAGTTACATCAGGAGGCAATGCGACTACATAGTCTTAAAGTCGCCTTATGAAAATCTTAACTCTGGTTAAATCAAGAGATAATGCAACTACCGTCAGATCTTCACTTAAAATCAACGGTTTTCACCAAGTCTCATTACCATTTTAGCATATTCTATTTTATTTGGAGACTACACGACAAAGGCTTTTCGCCAAGTCTCCTAATTATAAAGAATATCCATTTTCTCTTATCACACTTGGTGATTAAAAAATAAAGCATATGCAAATAAACTCAACTTATGTGCCAAAAAGTAACATGAAAATAGAATCCATTTAGGAAAATTAGGACTTCTTTGCATTTTTGCCTAGAAATGAGTAGGGTTTAGGGTTTTCTGGCCTTCTCAATATGGTTTTTAAGTAACAAGACTTACTTGTAGCAAGATATTATCATTTTTCAACTATGAACTCAACTTTCAGGGTACAGGATAGGTAGGCATTCTCAAAAATTTTCATGGCAAACTTCAAAACAGGAAATACAATCAACAAGGGCTCTATCTGTGGATGCTAAGCACAAGTTTACGACAAATAATCACACAATCTCTGGTTGCAGACCTCTTATTTGGAAAAGAATAAACTTTTTCTTAAAGGGAAACACACAACAGAAGGGAAAACCTACCTATATACAATATGATAAAGAAAATTACTGTGCATAAACTTTGCCTTTTTTAGGTGAAGAAAGGCTTCAGAAATTGCCCATGCACTAGAAAATCACACTCTTCATCATCCATGTTTTTTAGAATATAAGAATCTTTTCCAAAACTCTAAGAAATAATAAAAGGACCAAGCCATAAAGATTCAAACTTTTTATGCTTACCTTTGTCTTCTGATCTGACATTCCATTGGAGCACCAGGTCACCAGGTTGAAATTTTCTACAACTTGCTCTTTTATCAAACATATACTTCATTTTTTGTTGTAGTTTTATGTTTTCCTTCTGTCCTTCTCCTCTGATCTCATCAAGTTTAGTTAGTTGTAATATTCTGTCTTTCATTGGGTCTGGGAATTCTAACTCCTCTTCTTGTATGAACTTATATATAGGTAAAGAATTTTTTACAGGCATCCTAGGCTGCAGACCATATACTAACTCAAATGGTGACCTAGTGGTAGCCCTCTTAATTGTTATTATGTCAGCCCATAGGGCTAATCTCAACTTTGTATGCCAGGCTCTCTTGTTCTTTTCTAAGGTTTTCTTTAAATTTTTTAGAATACTCTTGTTACTTGATTCTGCCTAGCCATTTGCCTGAGGATGATATGGGGATGAATAAGACATTATAATCCCATATTCATTGCAAAATTCTTTGATCTCATCAGATCTGAAACACATGGCATTATCCATGACTAGTTTAGCTGGGACACCAAACTTGGTTAAAATATTCTCCATTAGAAACTCAGTAACTATCTTACTTGTTTCTTTTTAAGTAGGGATAGCTTCTATCCACTTAGTAAAATAATCAGTAGCCACTAATATTCAACTGTGTCCTCCACTAGACCTTTTTGAAAATTCTCCAATAAAGTCAATACCCCACATGGAAAAAGGTGCCTCAACACTTACAGGATTTAATAATAGGGCACCTAAGAATTTTATCTTGTTTGAGAATCTCTGGCAAGCCTCACACTTTCGCACAAATGCATGGGTATCTTTGAATAAACAAGGCCAATAGTATCCAGCCCTTAGAATCTTATGAGCATTAGTTTTTGTAGAAAAATGCCCACCACATATCCCAGCATGCATTTCATTTAACATTTTATCAGCTTGATTTTTATCTAAACATAACAGTAGCACACCATTTTTATCCTTCCAATATAGGTCTCCTTGAATCAAGGTGTACTTTTGAGCTTGCATCTTTAGACTCCTCTTTTGATTTTCTGACATACATGTGAGACACTTGGTATTCTTTAAAAAATACACTATATCAGTATAAATGGTTGTCTTTCTATACTTGTGACTGTCTGATGTTGTGTCTCTGTATCATCTACTTGTACCAAATCTAAGTTATCTTTTGTCACAAGTTTGGCCAAACCCTAGCCTCTTATGAAATTTGTAATGTGGATTTCAAGATTAAATTCTTGAATTCTATTTATCCACTTACACCTCTTACCAGTGACTTTTGACTGAGTAAGAATATCCTTTACTGCTGAGTGTGGGACATATGCTTGTACCTTAGCACAGACCAAATATGGTCTAAAAGAATTTACTGCTTTCATGAAAGCATATGCCTACTTCTCCATCATCTCATAATTTAGCTCTGTAGCCTAAAGAGATTTACTATATAAAGCTATTGGATGTTCAAATCCTTGTTCATCTTTTTGTAGTAAAACAACAACAATTGTATGATAAAATGCAAATGAAAAGAGAGAAAAGGGCTTACTATAATCAGGTGATTTTAGAGCAGGAGCCTCTTGCACTGCCTTCTTTATTTTCTCAAATGCCATTTGAGCTTCTTCATTCAAGTTAAATTTTGCATCTTTTTTCAGCAACTTTATGATAGGTTTAACAATTTTTGCAAAGTTTTCTATAAATCTTCTGACAAAATTTATCTTTCCTAAGAAGGATTGAAATCCCTTTAAATTTTTTGGGGCAATGACCTTTTGGTTTGCTTCTATTTTTTATGGGTCTATTCTCACTCCATCTTTAGACACTATATGTCCTAGCAACTTTCCCTCTTGTACTGCAATGTGACACTTTTTAGGATTCAATAAAACACCATATTCCAAAGCTTTACTGAAAATTTTTACCTAGGTTCTCACAATGATTTTTAGCTTTCTTAAAGTATGTAGTTAGATCATCTTGATAAATAACCATGAATAAATCAATAAATTCTTTAAAAGAAACATCCATGGCCCTTTGAAAAGTTGCCCCTGCATTTATTATCCAAATGACATTCTGATATAGACATAAGTTCCCCAAGGAGTGGTAAATGTAGTCTTGTACTGCTCTAATTCCTTTACTAAAACTTGGTTGTAGCCTGAGAAACCATCCATCATTGATAGCAGCTCACAACCAGTCACTTTATGTAACATTGCCTCCATATTAGGTAAGAAATAATTATCTTTTAGTGAGGCAATATTCAAATTCTGAAATCCACACATAACCTGATGTCACCATTCTTTTTTCTGACTGGTACCAAGTTTGAAACCCATGTTGAGTGTTTGATGGGCTGGATAATCCCAACATATTTTAATTTAATCAATTCTTGCTACATCTTAGGGGCTAGTAAAGGATTAATAGGCCTCTATTTTTGCCTAAATGGTTTCACCTCTGACTTCAGTGGGATCTCATGTTGGAAAAGATCTTCCCTATAAGCCTTTAGGTCTTCATATGACCATGCAAAAACATGCTTATAATTTCTCAAAAGTTTAATCAAATTTGTCCTTATATGGGAATCTAAACCTTTTCCAATATAAACAACTTAAGGACTATTTTCTGATCCTAAGTTAATTTCTTCCAAATCTTCAACCCTAGCATTTCTTATTTTTGATGAGTGATCATTTTGACTACTGAACAATGCTTCAAGTTCAACTAGTCCCATGAGAATCTGATTGGAACTTAATTGGACAACCTCATTTCCTACGACATAGTCTTTACCATCATTATTTTCTAGTAAAGTATTGCAATCTATGTATTGATTCTCATAATGGTCCAAACACTGAATGAATCTCATAATATCTTGGTCATCCTGAAAAACTTGCCAGTTGTATATATTATCTGGAACAACTGGCCGTGTCTTAACTTCAAGTATTGACACCCAATGTAAAGTCTGATCATCAGTTTTCAAAGCAACATTTGCTAAGAAATCTGCCATTATATTTTTTGACCTTTCTATCCAACTTATATCAAAAGCATCAAACATTTCAATCTGATCCCAAATAGCATATTTATACATTTTTAATCTATCATTTTTCACTGCATATTTGGATCTTATTTGGGCTACCACTAATTTAGAGTCACCATAAAATTTTAAATATTTTATTCCATGTTCAATGGCAATTTCTAGCCCTAAAGATAAAGCCTCATACTCTGCTATATTATTTTTGCTTTGAAAGGATAGTAAAATGAATATTTGAAAGTTGTACCTGATGGAGATACAATTAATACACTAGCTCCTGATCCTTCTTTTGAGCAAGCTCCATAAAAATACATTTTCCACTATCCATCACCTTGTACAGTCAACTCTTTAATCAGAGGATCAATATTTTCACTCTGATGATGATGATCACTCCTCTGTACTCTGAAATTCTCCATGTCCACATCAACAAAGTAATTAATGTTAGTGTCTTCATACCATTCAATCATGTGATGAGTCCTACCTTCTCTTGACACATTAACATTATTTCCATTAATGTTGAAAGTAGCATATGATAAATCACTTTGTATGCTACCTCCCATTGAAGCACTCCACTTTCTTCATATCAACATTCCATAATGTGGTGGTATGTCAACAACAAGGACATTCATAGTTAAAATCACATCAAGACATACTGCTAATTTATAAGGCATGGCTTCAATAGTACCAATGACAGGGACTTCCCTAGAATCCATTTCTTGACATCTCCCATGAGGAGTGTCCACTTGTAATCCCATAGACTTCATGATTTCTACTAACATGACAGTGTTTGATGCTCCTAAATAAATCATACAATTTTTTAGCATCCTTCCATTAATGACCAGTGTGAGGAAAAATGGGTCTACAACCTTAGGAGAAGTAGTTGTGTTTAATAAAATCTGAAGAATCTTAGAAATAATTACTTTAGCTTCTTTTCCTTTGTTATCTGGTCTCTTATTAACATTTTCTGAATTTTGAATTTTTACTGAAGGCACATTGTTTAATAATGACAAAACCTTTTCTTTATGTTCTTTAATCCTCATCATTTCTAAAAATGGAACCTTTACAGTCATTTGAGACAAACAGTGACCCATGTCTACTGGAGTATACTTCATATATGAGGACTTTGGTTTTTCAACTATAATATTATTTTCCTCAATCTATATGTTCAGAATTGGTTCTTCTTTCTTAGATTCTTTTTTCTCTATCTTAAGAGGAGAAGTACTTGTTTCTTGTATCTTTGATTTTCCTTCTTGTACAACAATAGGCTCTATGGCTTTAGTTATAACCTTGACCTTAGGTTTGTTTACATTTTCCCCAGGTCCATCTTTCTTTTGTATATATTTGGTGCCTTTTTTTTTTCTTTTATAAAGACACCAGATGGTTGACTACCAGTACCACCAACTACTCTATTTCTTAGGTGATAATTGATTCTAGCTTTGTTCACCAAATCTGCAGTAATTCTTGCTTTTTCTTCATCGAAAGATTTTCTGATCAATGGAATGTTCTGACTATTTTGTGGTCATCTGTTTCTTCTATTTCACTATCTGACAAAATTTGTTGATAATGATTCTCTACATTCCCTTGTGAACCATATGAATCATGATTTTCCATTTCATTATCTGAATCTACATCATGACATGAATAGGCATTTGTCATATTGTAATCACATTGTTCACCTTCATTATTGTTTTGTTCTTCATTTGTTTTCAAATCTAAAGAGACAATGCAAAAATTAGGGTTATGTGGGGCTTCACAAACCTCACACCACAAATCATCATTGCACAAATGGACAACATTTTTATGCAGAGGGTCTGGAGTTCTGTTTTCAGGTTTTTCTTTTCTAGGTGGGACAATAGGCTTCCCATCCTTAAATTGAGTTCCATAAGGATGATTTTGCATTCTATTATGAGGATTATAAGTGTTATTATAGGATGGTCTATTATTTTGAGGAGCCCTATACTCTTTATATTCAGGTTCCTGTAGGTTACTCCTACTAAACCTTGTGTCATCTCTTCTATTCAGTTTACTAGACACCCTTCTGTTCATCTCAATATTTACTGCTATCTTGTAAGAATCAATGAGTGTTCTAGGATTCTTATCCCTAAGAGAATAATCCATTTTAGAATTAGAAGCATTTAAATAAGTTGCTAAACACACCTCTTCATCCAACCTTATTTTTTGAAACAATTTATGCATTGGTCTTTGGAAACTGGTATTGAACTCGGTGACCTCTTCATTATAATTCTTTTTGATGTTATTGAACTCATTCAGAAAAAATCCTTTATTTGTCTTATGAACATATTGATCTTTAAATAATTCAATTAATTCATCCATGGAAGAAACATAGCCATTAGAAATACTTCTAAACCATTCTCTAGCATCCTCTATTAGAGACTGAACAAAAAGATTCATCAACACATCGTCATGAGTAATATTCAAATCATCAATAAAATCAATGAATTTTCTGAAGTGTGTTTCACAAGAGATGACATTATTACCTGTAAATTTTGGGAGCTTTTCTCCCACATCACCTGTATCTAGGAATGCTAATGAAATCAAATTGCTTATACCTTTCCAGATTCAGAAGTTTTCTTTGGAAATTATCAGTCTCCTTGAAAGTAGTAGCTTTTGCCTTGGAAGATTTTGTGTTCTCAGCTCCAACATAAGAATATTTGGAAGACTGTAAAAAATCTATTTTATTTTTCATTTCTATTGTTGCAGCTTCCATCTGAGCCTTTTCTAACATCTTTTCCATGGTTTATTTTTCTATCCTCAGTCTCTCAAGATCAATATCCAATTTGGACATCTGCTCTGTTAAGGGCTTCTAAACTTTAGGTTTGCTTTCATTGACCTTTTGTTTACCTCTGTCCTTAACATTTGGTGAACTAGAAGCTCTGTGAGCATTAGGTATCTCTTGGTTCTTTTGAGACCTCTCTGTATTCTTTGTAGTTTGGTGTCTTGAGGATCTTCTTTTGATTCTGTTGGCATCTTTATGCTGATGTTTTTTCTTTCTAAAATCCTTGTCTCTTTTCATCTGCCGAATAAGGGCAATATGTTTCATGATGAATTTTTCTTCCTCATGAAGTTCACCAGAAGGGATTTACTTAGATTCTGAACTTATAGCATCTTTCCCTTCTCTTTCACTTGAAGTGGAGGTAGTTGCAAATGTTTCTAATCCTCTTTCTATACCTTCTTCATATTCTAAAGTATTTCCATCATGATTAGACTGATTACTACCTTCCTCTTTCCTAGTATTACTTTCTCTTCCTCTTGGAGGAGTTTTATCAATATTGACTTGGTGTCTTTTCTTCCTCCAAGACATCTCCATTCTTGAGGATGATGTGATTCCACCATCTAATGCAATTTCTGGATTTTTTCTCATTCTAGACCTAGTATTCATACTGAAGGATATATTACTTGAAACTAATCACAGAGATTTCACTTTTAGAGTTGCCACCCACACTTGGGAGTAATGAATACTATTAGAATGACTTATAAACTTATGTGTCCTAAAATTTTTAGAACACCAGATATTTCTGAATATTTCAACAAGACTTTACAATCTCTTTCCCCAGTAGAGTCGCCAATTTGTTAGGTGACTCAGATGGGAAAACTTGAGATTGGATTGAAAGATTTAAATATTTGATGCACCAGAGATTCTAGGATGACTTTGAATGTTATTGATTATAACTATCCCCAGTAGAGTCACCAATTTGTTAGGGTTTTTTCTTGTTGAACCTTCAATAGATTCTTGATTAACTCTATGACTCCCAATGTTTGAAAATACTAACTCAAGCAATAGAAAACTCTAATTGATGAGGGTTTATGATAATATATGGGGAAACTATTATCACCTCCTTCTTTTTAGGTTCCACAACACCCAGGCATGTATTACCTATATATGATTGCTATCTCATAGTATTAGTAAATGTGGATACTGCTTTGCTACTTGTTTACTGTATTACCTTGTAAATTACTCTGCATGAAACTGAAAAAAACCTAACACAGAGTTTAACCATGAAAACTATTGAAAAGATAACAAAAAATAGTAGTGCTTTAAGGACATTCATCCTTTATCCTTTTATAGTTCTCTGAACTTAGGAGAGGCAACCTATTTTAATCCTCTCAAAGGGATTAGTAAAATGAATTGTATATCTTGATACAATTACTTGAATTTATATATGTTTGACTATAAATGTAAGAGATTTGTATATTTTGAATTACTTGGATGATGATAAACCACTTGGGAGATTCTAGACCAGTGCCTACCCTTGGGCTATAGAGTCAAAAGATGCAAAGTCCATAGAAAAAGTAAATAAAAATACTATAGATTGCCTTACAACCTATATGCAACTTGAGTAAAGTGACTTACAAATTACCCTGTCACTTCCACACTACTGTATCAAATCCTTAGATATTGTTATGCTCCCTGAAACTACTCACAAAACTTAGTTCTTCCCTTGAAAGAAATTTGCAAGCAATTAGATAGCTACTTTATAACTAATATGTTTAAAATGCCTTACAGATTAAACATAAAAGAGCATACACAATAAGTAAAGAGACAACAATAAATATAGAAGAGAAGTTGCACTATATTTTATTTATATTCCTACTTCATACATATAGAGACTAAAAGCTCAAAAACTCAGACAAAATTCTATAGTCTGGCTTACAATTATATTTCACCACCACTCTAAAATGTTACAATATGATCTATTTATATGTTCAAACCATCTTGGAATCCTTAAGATAAGGATGCAACAAGCTTCGGATGGTTTAAGAAACCTAACCCTAAAAACATAGAAGAAGACAAAAACTAAGAATGCACTAAGCGGTGGGAGGAGAAAACTGAGGAATGAAATATGATTTGTACTTTGTCCTCTTGTGGATGTCGACACCTTTGTTTGCAGGTATTTAGGATATTATCTGATAGTTGTAGATGTGTGTGTGTATTTGGGAACCTGTTAAGAAATACACAAACACTCAATAAGTCATTTCATTAGCTTGAAAGGTTAGATAAAGTATACAAAACCCACTAATATCGACCTATTGCTTGCTAACTAGGAAGAGTGTGATTAGTAACATATTAGCCCTCAGAATATGCTACAATCAGTGATGAATACAACCTAGCATGAAGGATTTTTAGATTAAAACAAGCTAAAAAGATGATAAACAAGCATTCTAGCTCTAAGCATGTGAATAATAACAATGAAAAAAGTATGAAATAAGAAGTGAAATACTAGTCTAGGATTAATCGAACAATATAACAATGTATTTTTAATCTAAGGTGAAGGCTCCTTTACTCTCAAAAGTGGCTTCTATTTATAGAATAATGGGAGAAAGAGAGGGGAGACACGGTGAATTAATGAGGTGAGGGCCTCATTAATGGAGGTGTAAGAAGCATTAATGCCTTGGGCATTAAAGCGGTATGGAGGAGGCATGGACTTAAGGTATTTTCATTAATAAGGCATTAATGAAAGCCTTAAAGAAGCAAGGGAGGGTGTAAGAGGATGGCTTGAGAAGGTGGACCTTAAGAAAGTCAAGCTTGAGAAAGTGGACTTTCTCAAGTGGGTTGAGTTGTT
>MU223854.1:557917-582620 GCA_018584345.1 Thuja plicata
TCACTAGAGTTCTGAGGCAGTATGGGCAGCGACATGGCCATACAGAGGATGTTGCAGTGTATGCCCATACCAGGGATGAGGCACCTCTATGGGGTGCACAGTTGACTTACGAGATTGTGCATCAAGAGATCAGGGACATGGTGGCAGTAGACTAGGACCTTCATCTAGATGTAGAGGATGCAGGTGTTTCTGATGGCTATACGGCTGAGATGCTCTAGTATACATTTCTATGATTCACTGTGCCCGAGGAGATCATCCCTCTCATAGAGGAGCCACTAGATTACGATCCTGATGACCGACCCGTCAGGGGTAGAGGAGGCAGAGACAGGGCTCCGGGGAGACATGAGGGCCATGATGGTGGTAGAGATGGTGGTAGGGATGGTAGGCGTCCTCCTCCAGATGATGGGTATGATGGAGATGACAGGGGTGGTGGCAGAGAGGTCATGGATATAGGTGGTGCTAGCGGTAGTGGGCAGGGTAGACGATAAAGGTTCAGATTTGTGGCCCCACAGAGAGATACTGGTCCAGTCCTGACTAGGGACCAACAGAGGCAGTGATAGTAGGGACCACCAGAGAGGCCACAGGATCAGGATGCAGGACAAGATGGAGATCCTTTGTCAAGATGTGAGCATGAGAGGGAGCAGCTCCGAGCTCAGATTATAGCCTTGGAGCCCAGAGCCACAACAGCAGAGTCGAGGCTAGCGATATCAGATGCCTTGCTCACAGATAGGGATAGGAAGATGGAGAGACTGAGGGCAGAGAGGGACGCATAGGCCCATACAACAGTCCATCAGGGATAGAGGGCCACATATTATTATTCCCTTTATCACACAGTAGTACCAGAGGGGCAGAGAGCTCCTTCATTTTCTTGAGTGGCCCAACAGTTAGAGGGGGCCATGCCTCCTCCTTTAGCACCTTTTGCACCACCTCCTCCTCCTCCTGACCAAGGAGAGGGGGTGGGATAGAGTTGAGATTTTTGTAGATTTTTGACAGGCACATTTTGAGATCATACATGTATATCTAGATCATGCTGAGATCCCCTCCTTTGTATATTACATTCATACATATATCTGATTCATTTTTTTTGGCGTACTAATACTCTTTATGCTTACTGATACTCTTTATGCTCATTGATAATCTTTATGCTCACTGATACTCTTTATGCTTTGATTTGTACCATGTTATGATGATAGATATCTGATGTAGTTTTCTGGATTCTGACATGTTTCATGAGTTCTCTTTGCTTTCATAGATGTGGTAAATGTATCGGTTTGCACATGTGATGATATCTTGGTCTTGTGATGAGTTACCTTGTAGATGATAACATCATTTTATTATTGGATGTGATGAGTTTTTACTGATATAAATATGCGTCAAATGATAATTATGTGAAAATGCAAATGTATGCTTCTTTTTGATTTTTCAGTATGCCAAATAGATGTATGGATGCACTTAGGATGAAAAAGTAGAAATGCAATACATGGATGCTTTTATTTTTTTGTATTTTCCAGTTTCTATTTTTTTTTTCAATGAATGAAAAATGTATGCTTTGGATGTGCAACGATATTTAATATCAGTAATATAGATGATGTAATTAACTTGATGACTTAGAAGAAGATAGAAACCATTTTTGAGCTTAAAATTCCTTATGTTGTTATTTAATAAATGCATCATGCAATCTCTTAAATGCAGCTATATGAAGACTCTTAGGACTTGTCACTAATTTAGCAAAATATTGCAACATTTTTATCATCATTGGGCACTTTTCAGAACGGATATCATCTAATAGTATAACCATCACTAATACCCACTGATATTATGATAATATGAATACTATGTTTTATTGAAATGTCAGAACTAGACTTAGGCATCAAGGCATAGAAGTCAGGATAAAAATAGTCACCTTCCTTTTAATATACTAGATTCTGAGTAAGGCAAGATATTGGACCCGCAATGACCTTGAAAATTCATATCCTTGGTTACATTATGATTCATATACCTTAGTGAAAATCTGGACCAGAAAAAAAACAAGGAAATTGTGTCAAACTCACCGTAGCTTACACATAATGAAGATCGAGATATATACGGCTATCCACCCATAGTGGTAGCTCTTACCATAAACATCCAAGTTAAGTGAAATTTATAGGATCATTTGGAATAATCACCATACGCAAAAAATCAAGAAAACATTATGCCCCCAATCCTTGCGACTCTTTGTCTTTGCGCAAACATCAGTGAATAACTAAGAAGACATAACAAATCATCAATTGAGAATCAATAAGATAAAATTTATAATTACTCAGATTCCCCTAGTTGAAAACATCATTAGGACATTAAAGAATCATAATCAAACCAATATCAAACTGTGTGTTTAAGTAGTACTTGTTTATTCATCTATCAAACACAGTAGAGATTCATCAATCAGAAAATTGTAATACAAGCAATATGGTGTTCCATGTCTGTATATTGATAGGATAATCCATTCATGTTTGCGATCCAATATAGCCTTGTAGGAATGCTGTGAAGGTAAATGTCATGTCCCATGTTATGAAAAGACACCCTTGTGTTGAAAACTGACATTTGTTTTGCATGTATTGAGTAACATTGTGTCTGTGAAGCGAACCATCCTAAAGCAACCTAGCAACTGCAACTGACTATACCTGCAAATATGCCCCCAGTGTAGAATGACTTATTCCTAAGACGTAAAGATAGATAAATCCCAAGCGAGGATAAGATAGTCATGTAGGAAAATGAAGTCAGCATATGAGCACATGCAAAATTATGAAGGCCTAGTATTAGGAGTGCATTGATAGATGGAGCGCAAAACACAAGTGACACCTGATTGCCATGTTTTCACCACTTGAAAAGACCTTTTTCTTTCTTTCTGCTACCAAGATGCCTATTTTACCAGGTGCTCATCAAGGTACATTTCTCTTTTTTCAATTTTTTTTTTGCTATTTTTTCTTTTTTGAATGTTTTTGTAGTATCAAGGCGCCTGTTTACCAGGTTTTCACCAAGGATACCCATTTTGAAGGACCTTTTCCACTATTTTTGGATTTCTTTAGGATCAATTTTTTGAATGTTTTTGGTATTTTGCAAGAACTTTTTGCTGTACAGGCTCTGCTAGCCGCACATTAAGTGTAGAATCGCTTCAAATGTAGAGTGTTGATAGGATCTGGAAGAATGTCTCCTTCAGGTGTAGCTAATTGATAAGCTCTAGTCCCAAAGGTAGAAGTTATAACATAAGGTCCTAGCCAATTAGGTTCAAACTTTCTTTTATACTCCCTGTTAGGCTGGTTCTTAGGATTCTACTTGAGGACAAGGTCTCCCACTTCAAACTTGCATAGTTTGACCTTCTTGTTGTAACCTTCGGACATTCGTTCTTGGTACACTTTGAGGTGATCAAATGCTTGTTGTCTGCGCTCATCTAGTAGGTCTAGAGAATTTACCCGATCAATGCAGTACTGCTCATCAGTAACCAGTCCTTGTAAAGATATCCGCAAGGATGGGATTTCAACCTCAATAGGTAATACTGCCTCAGTGCCATAGACAAGAGAAAATGGTGTGGCTCTAGTTGGTGTCCTGATGCTTGTTCTATAGGCCCATAGTGTCGGATTCAATTGTAGATGCCAGTCTCTGCAAGACTTGCTTACAGTTTGGTGTAAGATCTTGAGAATATTCTTGTTTGATGCCTCAACATGTAGGTTACCTTAAGGGTAATAGATTGAGGAGCATTGTTGAGTGATATGAAACTATTCACAAAGGTCATCAATGTCTTGATTTTTAAATTGGCCCACATTGTCTATCACAATTGAAGAGGGTATCCCATATATACAAATAATGTAGTTCAAAATAAACATAGCCACCTGTTTTCCAGTGGCTTTGATTAGTAGCACGGCTTCGACCCACTTCATGAAATACTTAGTGGCCGTAATTATAAACTTGTGTCCATTTGAAGAGTTGGAATATATTTGTCCAACCAAGTCAAAGGCCCATTGCTGAAATGGCCAATGTGTTATGAAAGGTACAAGTTCTCTGACAGGAGCATGGATAAGGTTTCCATGTGTCTGGCATTTAAGACATGCTTTGGAAAATTGAATAGCATCTGTCTCCATGGTAGGCCAATAATAACCTACTTTGAGCAATTTCTTGGCTAATGAAAAGCCGTTTGAGTGTGATCCACATATACCTTCGTGGACATCCTTTAATGCTAGATCAAACTTTTCTAGTTCTAAACACCGAAGAAGTGTACAATTGAGACTGCGTTGATATAGGTTGTTAGTTATGAGGACGTAACACGATGCTATCCTAATCAGGGATCTTTTCTCATTTCTAGATAGATTGGCAGGAATGGTTTGGTATGAAAGGTAAGCAATGATACTGGCATACCGAGATTGATTTGGGATATTCAAGGCACATATTACCTGGTATTCAGGGTTATCAAAGGTAGGATAGGATATTTCTTCAACCAAGAAGTCATAGAGGAATTAATGTTCCTCTAGTTGTAACATGGACGCCAAGGTAGCCATAGCATCTGCAGCCTTGTTCTCTGATCTTGGTATCTACTGGAAGGTGAAGAAGACAAAATACTTCTTTAGATCATCAACTAGTCTCTTGTAGGGCATCAAATTTTCATCTTTTGTTTGATACTCCCCATTGACTTGACTGATAATTAGTTGGGAGTCACCATACACATGTAACTCAATGATCTTCCATTCCATGGCTAACTTGGGGCCATTGACCAATGCTTCATATTCGAAGATATTGTTGGTGCATGGAAACATCAATTCGTAAGATTTGGGAATCTTGTATCCTTGTGGAGTTATGAAGAGAACACCTGCTCCAGATCCTTGTTGAGTGAATGAACCGTTAAAGTACATCTTCTAGGGATGCTCTGTGAGATGCATGATTGTTTTATCAGGAAATTCAATTAGTAAAGGTTCATTATCTTGAAGTGGTGAATCAGCTAATTGCTCTGCAAGTACCTTTCCTTTGATAGCTCTCCATTCTACATATTCAATATCAAACTCACTTAGAATTAGGACCCATTTTGCCAAATGTCCTGTTAATGCTATTTTGCTCAAAAGATACTTTAGAGGGTCTATCTTAGAAATGAGCTTTACTATATGAGAGAGCATATAATGTCTCAATTTCTATGATGCAAAGATGACTGCTAAGCATGCTTTTTCAATAATGCTATAATTGAGCTCATAAGCGAATAGTGTTCTACTAATGTAGTAGATAGGTCATTCTTTTTTTGTTTCATCTTCTTGTGCTAGAAATAATCCTAGGGATGTAGCTGTATTTGAAATGTATAGGAGCAAGGTCTTTCCATGAATAGGCACCATAAGAATAGGTGGAGCAGCCAGGTACTCTTTTAATTCTCTGAAGTTTACTTCATAGTGTTCATCCCATTTGAATGGAACCCCTTTATGTAGCAATTTAGTAAAGGGTTGTGCCCTATCTGCAAGTTGGGATAGGAATCTCTTGATAGACTAGAGTCTGCCTTGTAGTGTCCTCATTTGAATGATATTATGTGGAGGAGTCATCTCTAGAAAAGCTTTTACCTTTGCAGGATCTACCTTGATTCCTTTCGCTGATACTATGAATCCTAGGAGCTTGCCTAATTGGACCCCAAAGGCACATTTCTTCAGATTGAGCCTGAGTTGGAATTGTTCCATTCGATCCAATATCTTTCTTAGGTCAGCAATGTGAGTACCTCTCTCCTTAGATTTAGCCAATGTGTCATTGACATAGTCTTCCATGTTCTTGTGCATCATGTCATGGAATATTGTTGTCATAGCTCTTTGATATGTTGCACTGACATTCTTTAACCCAAATGACATAATGTTCCAGCAAAATGTTCCCCATGCGCATGTGAACGTGGTTTTCTCTTGATCTTCAGGGGGATCTTGATTTGATTATAGCTAGAGAATGCATCCATTAATGAATACATCTAAAAGCCAGCTGTAAGATCTATGATCATGTCAATGTTTGGTAGGGGGAAGTCATCCTTTGGACATGCTTTGTTGAGGTCTTTGAAGTCCGTACAGATCCTAATAGATTTATCATATTTAGAAATGGGGACCACATTGGAGATCCATGCTACATAGGAAATGACTCGAATAAATTCAGCTTTTAACAATTTTTCTAATTCTGCTTTCACCAATAATGCAACATGAGGATGCATTTTTCTAAGTTTTTGTTTCACAAGGTTGATCCCGAGAGCTATAGATAAGTGGTGCATGATAAGATTAGGATCTAGCCCAGGCATATTAGTGTAGGACCATGTGAAGTTGATCTTCTTCTCCTTCAGGAACTCTATGAACTGTACCTTCTCTTTTTCTAATAATGATTGTGCCAGATGAACTATTTGAGGATTTTCAATAGTGCCCAAGTTTACTGGTTGTGTTGGTCCAATTAATATTGAAGATCTTTCCTGAAAGTGTTCAGGGAGGATATCAAGAGTCTCATCCTTTGGTGCCTCTGAGAGGTTTTCACCATTGGATACATCTTTTTTCTTTACTATTTTGGGATCTGATACTGTCACAGAGTGGTTTTCACCATTAGTCCACTTTTTATTTTTATTTTTCAGTTTGTGACTAAGAAACTTGATATCCTCCTATGACATGTTCTCACTTCTTGCATTGGTGGAAGAAGGGTAAGGTTCACAAGCATTGAGATAACAAGCTAGGGAGTGGTCATTGGAAAAGTTAAGGATAGGAGTAGGACTTGTTTTAGTCCAATCAATTAGGTCTGGAAGTACCAATTTTAGGGAGTCAGATTCTGGGAAGGACAACATTGTGTTAGCATCAAGACCATTAACCGGCATGACATGATCTGTTAAGTTAGTTTCTTCAATATTTAGATTAATAAGAGTAAGATCATTGTTAAAAGGGTCATTTACAGTCATATATGGATCAAGTTCTAGTGAATCATCAGTAGAAACCTCATCATCATCCCTCTGTAAAAGGAGGCTTCTTGCTTGTAGCCTATGAAATTCTTCTAGAGTTATGTATTCACCAGTGTCTTCATCAATGATCGGGGGGAGGAACTCTTCTTCAACTTCGGGAGGATCAGTATCTTTAAAAGGAGTGTTAGGTCATTTACTAGGAGCCGAGGAAGCTGCAAACATGTGAATTGTATCTATCCCAATATCTTCAGAGGCAATAGATAGCCGATCCCACTCATAGTCATGAGAGTTTATGACATCATCATCAGATCTGTTTAAATATTCAACAATGTTTATTTTATGGACTCGGTTAGCTTCTTGTATATCAAAGTGAGGTAGATCTAGGACATGTGAAATTGTGACAAATTTCCCCCATTTAGGATATAAATTCTGTGGCTGGGGTTCCTCTCAAGTGATTGTTGCTATGGTGTCTCCTACCTCTTGAATGGGAGGTTGTGCTAGCAAAGGAGTGTGAAGATCCTGTGGTACTTCAAAGATAGGTACATAGGGTTCTCCTTGATATTCAAAATCTTATGTACCAATATGTAGTAATATTTCATAAGGCCATGGTTCCAATATTATCTCATCTATTTTATCACTCCTTGTTTCAGAACGTGGACTCTCTTTTGAAGTAGGTTTATTGGATTGAGTATTAAAACCCAGTCCTATTTTATCTCTATTGAGGTGGAACTCCATGGGTATGGGTTTAATGATCCCTCGTCCTATGATATTTAAAGGTACCTTTCCTTTGTAACCCATTTGTGTAAGGAACTCATATCACTTTCCATATTGCTCGGGGGATATCTTCAAATGTTTGACCTCAGATTCCACTAGTTCTCCTTTGTAAAGCTAGTCTAAGACTGCCTATTCTTCTATGTTATCTGAAGAAGATGTGGATGCCTTTATCATGCCAGTTGCCTTGTGTAATTCTAGCTCTTTGGATGCTAGAGGTGTGAATGTTTATGAAGGTTTTCCATAGGATCTCGGTGACACTAAAAGCTCCATCATTGAGGGAGTCAGGTCCAGCTTGTACTCTCCCATACCTGTTGCTTCAAGTTTCAAGGTTTTGCTAAAACTTTTCATAACCACGTCCTTGGTTGTTTCAGGAGAAACTGCATCCATAGCCTCTTTTTTGTGTGGGATCATGCTACCTGCTTTGATATTGTTGCAAGTGTAGTTGGCATCGACATGAATTGTTACTTCCACCACATTATGTGGAAATTTTATGCATTGGTGATAAGTGGACGGTACAACTTGTATTTTGTGAATCCATGGTTTCCCCAGTAGAATATTGTAGGATAGGGGTAAATCCAGAACTTGACATATGAAATCCCTTTCAATTGGTCCGACTCTGATAGGTAGAGCAATAAGACCTCTGGAGGATCTTTCTTCTTCATCATAAGCTTTGATGGTTATCTTGTTTCTAGTGTCAATTGTTTGTTCCAAGAGACCTAGTCTCTTGATGAGATCTAGCATACAGATATTCAATCCTGCGCCTCCATCTATCAATAGACATCTAACATAGGATTTATGAATACGGACTTCGATATGGAGGGGTTGATTGTGTGGATGGGTTAATGACTTGTCATCTTCTTCAGAGAAGGAGAGGTAGTGTGGTGCTGAGATATGATTGACCATTGCTTGAAACTTGTCTATATCTATATCCTTTGGAACATTAGCAGCGTGTAGAGCTTGTTCTAGGATTTCTCTATGCACAGTGGATATCTTGAGCAACTCAAAGATGGAAATTTTGGCAGTGGTTCGTTGCAATTGGTCTACCAAGTCATATTTTTCTCCAGAGATAGTGACCACATGTTTTGCTACTGGTTTAGGAATAGTTATAATAGGAACCTTTGGTGTTGATGTTAGTTTTGGAGGTCCTTTGATTGTAACCTGTGCTTGGCTCTGTGTTACAGCATTTGAGGAAGATGAGGCACCTTTAATTGTGATCACATTGATGGATTCAACTTTAATGCTGAGCATATTGATCACATTGTCACTCTTGGAATAGGTGTATTTTGACTCATTACCTTTCCCTTTAGATGTTTCTCCTTGATTATAATTAGGAAAGGGTTTGTTGAATGCTATATGGTCCTCATTGGTAGTAAGTCCATCGAATTTGATCTTACCTCCTTTGATGAGGTCTTGGATGACATTTTTAAGTTTGAGACAATTATTAGTCTTATGTCCCTTGTTTTTGTGGAAGACACAATAGGAGTTATCATCCCAGCATCTGGGTTTGACCATTGGTTCCCAAAAATTTTAATCGGGAATCGTAAGAACTTTGTTATCCACCAACATTTTCAAGTCAGTTTCAAGAGGTTCCCCCAAAGGAGTGAATGTTCTTTGGAGTTTTGAAGTCCAGGTTTGTTCTTTGTTGTTATCATTGTTTGTTTTGGGAATGGGAGGTGTTATTTTAGCCTCTTTTCTTGCTTGCATGCCATTGGTCAGATTGAATGCTTCGGTTTTAGAATTAATGTTAGAGGCATCAACTACTCTGTCATTAACAAGATTTTTGTTTTTCTTCCACCATTTAGGCTTGGAGTTGGAGCTACTGCCTTTGTTTTTGTTTTGAAGGGTGATCTCTCCCTTTTTGACCATGACTTCCTCAATACGGAGGGAATTTTTAATCATCTTATCAAAGCTAGGAGAGTCTTGCATTTGTAGAGCATAGCTCAACTTAGGTACTAGATTATTAATGAAGATTTCCATCTTCTCCATTTCAGGAATGACCCTTGAATATAATGCAAAAATCTTCCTCCATCTTTGTAGAAAGTGTGTAAATGATTCTCCAATTTTCTATTTGGTGTTACATAGGTCCATCATAGTTACATCATGTTGGATGCTTTAGGAATAATGTAGAATGAACCGTTGCATCAACTCCTTGAATGTTTTGACCTTAGGGTTCAATTTCAAAAACCACTCCATTGCATTACCTGCTAGACTTCCTGGAAATAGTTGCATGAGGTAAGTGGGCTCATGAATGTACTCAATGCTTAGAGCACAGAATTCTCTTACATGGTCATGTGGATCAGTTTCTCCCGTGTCTTTTTCATACTTTGGCCTTGCCACATTAGGAGGAAACGAGACCATAGTGATACTTTTGTCAATAAGAAATGGACAAATGGCGTCGAAAGAATATTTGGTTTTGGGTTTCTCCTTCTCTTGTTTGAGGTTGGTGAGCTCCGTTTGCATTAGATTGAGTTGTTTGGTGAGAATAGATATCGGGTTTGGTACCTCCTTTTCTTTGAGATTTTCCACATTATATTCCTTGGGTAGCTTGACACCTGAGGATGCTAGATGGAGGAAGTATTTTTATTTATCGTCACCAATTATCCATTCTAATAGCTTGTGGATCTGTTTACTTTGTTTAAAATTCTTGTATTCATCTTCAGGGATCTCTTCTTCACTATCTGACCCAAATGGATTATGTTCAAACTTGGGTCTTTCTTCCTCTTTCGTACCTTCGGATTGTGCTTGTTTTCCATCATTATAAGCCTCAAAGGCCTTACTCCATTTGTTGGTGTTTCTATCCATTTGAGGTGAATCTAGATCCAAGAGGGAACTGTGAGAGGTTTCTCCTTGAAAGTGTGGTTTTTTAGGAGACACTTTTGATCGTTTAGTTGTGTACTAATTGTGTTTTGTGTTAACCATGAAGTTTTTTCCTCAACTTTGTTAACATTTCCCAATAGTGTAAGGTTTTCAGATCGTTCAAGTGGGCGTGTCTAGGTAGAAGTAACTGTTTGTTGTTGGTGGATGTAAATGATTCCAGCGTCAGAGGGTTAGAATGCCCTGATAGTGAGCTGGGAACCAAGTTGTTGATAGAAAATGGGTAGGCCACACGTATTGAACTGATCGTGAAAGACTGACTAAGCATGCAAGGTGGGCATTTTGAAAGTGTTTTGAAATAACAAGGAGACTAGAAGAGACAACAGGAACCAGCTAAAGAGTAAAAAGGGTATCCTAATCCACTGAAACCTCCTAAGAAAAATTGCTACAAATGCCCACTGTCCTGAATGCGAGCTCCTAGATACGAGCCTATGATGGTACCAAATATGATCCTAGAATCTGGATATGACTTCTTGCTAACCAAATACGATCCTAAATACCAAATATGATCCTAAATACTAGATATGACTTAGAAAAAATAGGATACAATTTTATGATGTTTTTGCCAGTTTGGGTCAGTTTTGAAAAGTTCATTTTCAAAGTGTGTGAAGGTCTTGTTTCCAAATTGCATCAAGAGGTGTTGTAAGGTGTGAAAAACACATGTACTCCAGGGTTTGAAATTTGTTGATTGTTTTGAGGAACTTATCTTTTTAATGATTTTTTGGACATGTCAAACAGTTTTGTATTGTTAAGAGGGTGAAACAAACACACATTTTGTCCTATTTTCTAGGTGGAGGATGAAAATCTTTGCTTGTTGACTTAGGTACACACTCAAATGCTAATTAAAATATGGCCATCACCAAGCACACAATGGCTCCAGTCATGATGCCATATTAGGTGACTCCAAATGCAAGTGAGGGCATGATATGATGAGTGTCTTGGGGCAAATAATTTTTTCCTTGCACAAAGATTATCACCCTTTCAAGGATGAATCGTGTATTCTTTCAGTTGAAGTTGTTGTAGATTATTGGGCAATTTTTTTGAAACTATCCCCATAGAATTTTACAAGGCAAAATTGAGGCGTATAGCCCTATGGGTACCTAAATATATGTAGTCTTGCAAGCAAGATTCAAATGGCTCCGCTCTACATATACCCAGATATGTTCAAGGAATGATGTCATAATTCTAAGAACAAAACCAGTTCTATCTTCTGAGGCTTTGGCCTACAAGGAAGAAACTATTTATAATGAGTTGGAAGGGTCAGTGTAAGACCTATCCTCACTTGGGTCATTCCCAGGAGATTTTTTTCCTCAACCGATAGGCCCTCTACTATTTAAATGACATGTAACCAGGATTGGCAAGCATTGGATGTCTGAATTTATGATTCTTCCAGGGAAGAATAACATACTCTCCTAATCTAAGCCATTTTCTCCCAAAGCACTTAAAATAAAAATCATTCCCTCAAGCTATGTTGAGCTTGATTTAATTGTTCCTATTTTAAATAAAATGGGATGCTTGAAAGGGAAATTTTGCCTTGTTCAATTAACCACAATGATTTAATGATTTGTGTTGTTCAATTTTTGATCCAAAAAGAATTAAGCGATTGAACTTGTTCAATTAATCCCACATATTTAGTGCTTTATTTTGTTCATTTACTATCCAAAAGGAATTAAGTGATTTGTTTGCTTGTTCATTTACCCCCAATTTCATTACAAATGATAATATAATGTCCGACTTTCTAATTTTTCTCAAGAGGAAAAGAGCATATTATCTGGTTGTTTTAGCAAGTGGAGAAATGGTTTTAAGTTTTGGAAAGAAAGGAAATAGAAGTCAAGATGGGGGTTGGCAACCTGTAAAAACCACGTTAGTATCTATTGGTGTAAACTCCTACAAAAACCTCCAAAAATACCCTGTAAACACTTGTTAAGCTGCAAATCATCAAAAACACCACTTGTTAGAATGTTAGGGGTTAGGCAAACAAGATGCTCAAACTTTTTAACCAGATGCAATCTTGAAATTTTACTAAATATGACATAGTATAACATATGTGAGCTTATTCACTGAATGCAATCCCTTGCTAATGAGATGCGAGCCCAAACCATAAACAATCTGAGAAATCTGTGATGCGATCCAACTTTTCTACGGTGCGATGGCGTATCCGGGATGCGATCTTGAATGATTAAAAATGATCCTGTGTCTGAATCCTGAGCATGCAAATGGAAAAAAAGTATTAGAAAATGAGGCCAAGTTGAAAAATGGACCCCACAGTGGGCGACAAAATGTGTGTGTGTATTTGGGAACCTGTTAAGAAAGACACAAACACTCAATAAGTCATTTCATTAGCTTGAAAGGTTAGATAAAGTATACAAAACCCACTAATATCGACCTATTGCCCGCTAACTAGGAAGAGTGTGATTAGTAAAATATTAGCCCTCAAAATATGCTACAATCAGTGATGAATACAACCTAGCATGAATGATTTTTAGATTAAAACAAGTAAAAAAGATGATAAACAAGCATTCTAGCTCTAAGCATGTGAATAATAACAATGAAAAAAAGCATGAAATAAGAAGTGAAATACTAGTATAGGATTAATCCAACAACATAACAATGTATTTTTAATCTAAGGTGAAGGCTCCTTTACTCTCAAAAATGGCTTTTATTTATAGAAGAATGGGAGAAAGAGAGGGGAGACAAGGTGAATTAATGAGGCGAGGGCCTCATTAATGGAGGTGTAAGAAACATTAATGCCTTGGGCATTAAAGAGGTATGGAGGAGGCATAGACTTAAGGTATTTTCATTAATAAGACATTAATGAAAGCCTTAAAGAAGCAAGGGAGGGTGTAAGAGGATGGCTTGAGAAGGTGGACCTTAAGAAAGTCAAGCTTGAGAAAGTGGACTTTCTCAAGTGGGTTGAGTTGTTAAGCATTCCTTAATGGAATGTGACAACATTAGGAGGTGGGTTAGAATTAGATTAGCAAGGGTGAATGGGTTGAGAAGGGTTAGAACCTAGGGTAGAAGTGGTTGAGATAGATTAGGTTGAGGTTTAGGGGAATATTAATAAATGAAATAAACTTATTTAACTCATTTAAAAATATAGGAATTAATTATTTAAACAATGAAATTGCTTTTTAATAATTAGGGGACTATAGCCCTTTTAATTAAATTAAATAGGCTAGGGGAATGGGTTATTTGCAAGTGGATAATTGATTTAGGAATTTATTTAATTCCTTTATAATTAAATACTATAGCCATGCTTGATTTTGGTTTGAATTTGATTTAAATCATATGGCTATAATAGTTAATATAATTCAGTGATAAAAAATCACCTAGGACATTAAATTGATTTGAATAATTATGCCAAGCAGTAACAGGGTCGTTTGGACATAATCGAGGGTATGATCACACTTAGGGAAAATAGGGTCCATAGTTGGAACATACCAAATTTAGGTGGTTATAGTAGCAAGATTTAGTGACCGCCGATACATGCTAATTTACACTAATCTCTTCAAGATTACTAACCTTCTTGTGCTCATAGCTAAGGTTCCCTCTGTCCTTTATTCTTCATCAATGACATCCAAGTCAACTATGACAAGATTTTTCTATTTGGGCTTAGTCATTATGTCCCATGCTATCAAATCCTCCTCCTTAGGCCACTCAAAGTTCTAAATGTTCTCAAGTTGAGTCTTCTGCCTTTCCCACTTGACATCTATTATGCTTTTAACATCTGAAATGAATTTATTGCAATCTCTTGCTTTTATTGCTTCATCCAGAATTTTTTGAACCTTTCCATACCAAGCTCTCCCTGATCAGATACATAAATGTCCTTGTTGGGAAGCACACCATCAAACTCTGATCTACATAACCCTAATGGTTTGATCTGATCATCCTTTGTTCTGATATAAGGTACAAATTTATTATATCCTACCCCAAATATCTTCAACTTTGCATCAAATTGGTTGGCCTTTCCTTTGAAAAAGGACAAAGTAGCCCCAATTTGTTCTATTTCAGTACCAACCAAAGTCACTATCTCTGGTAGGTCTGACCTCAATGGTTGTACTGATGCTAGTCTTTCAAAAAGTGATGTTCTCCCAGACCAAGTAGCATAGAAGGGGTTCAAAATTTTCAATAAACTTGCCACCTCTGTTTTCAAGCCTGGAAACCTATCATATGCTCCATACACCACATCAATTTTATCCTTAATGGTGTCAATCCTTTGCTGAAAAATTGAAGCCAATGCTTCCAAAATCACATTGTCATTCACTGTAACCCCTTGCTCTATTTCAGCAGACTTGTCCCCTGTATCTTCTATTTGGACTTCAACATCCACTACCTCTTTAGGCCCAACAGGGGCTAGCTCCGTTATCTCTAGCAGTTGTCTGGTAAGCTCATCTATAAGTTTCTGTTGTTCTTTTATCTTTACTAATGCTAGCTCCGTATCTTTGGCAATGTCACTAGTATCACTAGAAAGCTTCTGCAATTTATCTAATAATTGGGTAGTTTCTGCCTCATTGAGTTGAGAAAAATGAGTCATTACTTGGGCTATTTCCATATCCCATATATTTTGGAGGGTCCATATAATCTTATTTCCCTGCATCTTCTTTTGAATGTTAAAAATGGTTGGCTTCTGATCTTTGGGAGCTAAGCTCCAAATTGCAAGTGCCTTAGATTTAGGGTTATAGAAAAATCCTCTAGGCATGTCTCTAACCTAAGTTTCTGATGATAGTTTGACATTAGGTTGTCTCCTTATTTGATCTATAATGAATGCTGAGGACAATTTCTAGCCTTCTAGAAATAGTATCCCACTGGCTTTAACCAGTTGCCTTTCTTGTCCTGGTGCAATCTCTTCTAATTCAGGATCATAATCCTACAATGTTTGTAGAGCTTCCTGGATGACTGGATCACCACCTTCCAATTGCAACTATTTTCCAACCTGCTGTTGCTTATTCCATATCAGGAAGTCTTTGAATTATCTGGTTTCTATGAAGTTGTCATTCTTGAGGAATTCCTCTTGATGCATCAACCTCTCATCAATACATGATCTTAGAGGCAATTCCTCCTCTTCCTCTGTATCTTTTTGGAGCTTCTTTCCTGCCCTGATCTATTTTCTTAGTAAGTGATCATAGGGCCCATCTCCAGTTATTAGTGCTCCAATTCTATCTATTTTCTTCTTCTTGGAAGGTTCCCCTGTTTCCAATTTTTGTCTCTTTAGTGGGGGTTCATTTGTGACTTCCTTCTCTGGGACCTCTGTTAGGTCAATGAAATCTTCCCCTTCAACTGCAAGCTCAATGGTACTGCTTGGTAATCTAGGTAGGATTTGGGAGAAGGAAAAACTTGATCACTGTCATCATCATATTCAGACTCTAAATTCTCTCTGGGGCCCTTTTCTGGTACCACTAGTGCTTCTTCTAACTGATTACCTAAAAGAGTGTGGTTCTCAATCATTGCATCTATCCTTTTAAGATAAGGAATGTTAGGGTAGAAACCTCCAAAACTCATCCCCTTTCTCTTCACCTGCCTCTCCAAGTCCATAAGTTCATTGAACTTAATTTCTTTCTTGTCGACCTCTTCAACCTCCAAGATGTTTCTTATTAGATCCTCCTCCATACACTCCTCATGTACCTTTGTGTAGGGGATAGTTGGTGTGAGCAACTTCTTTGCACTAAGAATGAAGCCCTCAGTATCAACATGTCTATGCAGGGCCACATCCATTATGTAATGGTTCAACCAGGTATTCACCAAGTCTAAGTCTCCTTTTCTAATAATGAAATTGTAGATCTTGAACTTCCTAGGGGTAAAAGTACCCTTCCTATGTGATGCCAAGTGCTCTTTATCTGTCAGAATAAGCTGCTTGATGAAATACATTGCAACTATCCTCAGTGGTACATGAAATGGAAAAATGTGTGGAGGGAGGGGACAACCATAAACTCTCATCATTCTAAAATTCATTTTATAATAAAAATCCCCCCAATTATGGTCTCCTGGCCATTTGTCAAGGTATTGGCAAGGCCTCAATAATTTAATTACCTTAATAGGTAATCTAGTCTTGTCAACACCTAAGAACTTCAAAAGTGGATAGATTATCCAATTTTCAAAAGAACAGAACCCCTTCTCTTTGGATGTATAATTCCAGACTCTGATCCAAAACTGAACAAGGTTGGGCTGATTATGGTGAAATATCTGTGGTTGCAACATCTGACAATTCATTGCTGGGAAATTGTAGCAGAGGATCAAATGCATAAGGACTAAATAATGCATGAATCTTGGATGATCCTTCTTGTTTTGTATATCTATAAATCCTTGGTGCATCTTATCAATGATATACTGAATGTAATCATAATTGGAAGTAGGATGAAGACTCTGCATATCTAACACCATCATCAAAATGTCTGAGGTGATCCTTTCTGGCCCAACATCTTTTCCAAGCACTCTACATAGTGCATATGCTATGTATTTGATATAGAAATTCATGTATTTATAGAAATACGGGGCTCCTCCTGCCATGGGCATTATATAGGCTTTCATTTTCTTATGGACATGGTGATCCTTAATCTCCTTGGCAGCAATGCCAAATTCTCTAGTGTACCTATTCTCTAGGATTTTTAGATTTATTTCAGTAGCCATATGATAGTAGACATTAAAAGATTTCATTAAAGTATTTCGGTCTAGGGTGAGTAAGGGCTTTCCATCATCCCTCTTAATGGTTTTGATTAAATGGTCATATCTACTAGCCAATTCTAGTATGAAATCAACGTTAACAAAGACATCAGGAACTAGCAACCTTGCTAACCCACAAGCCCAAGGGTTTGAGATAACCATGGGTCCATCGCTATTATTAAAGAAATAATTGAAAAGTGAATACCCTAATGACCCTGGTGTTTTTGCATCCCTAACATAAGCCATATTATCAATTAAAACTGCTGCACTAACCTTTCATTCCTGGTTTGAACCTGGAAGCAAAGTGAGGAATTCATTTGAGTACTTTCTTTTTCCCTTTGACTCATCTTCAACATCTTCACTTCTCCCACTGGTAGAGGCCATACTCTGTTCTTGACTCATACTTCTTTCTTGTTCTGTTCTCAACCCTTATTTACCAATATTGAAACAAAACTACTGAAACCCTCACCACCAAACTGTGAATTCTCTAAAAACTGTAGCTCTGAACTCAAGAACACTTGTCAGTTAGAATCTTTACCAAATTCTGAATTATGCCACCACCTTTTGCATCACTTTCTATTGAAAATCTTAATCTTTCTTAGAAAACACTAAATCTCTGTAAACTCTTCGCTCTGAGAAAATGGAAACTTGGTAAAAATGAAATGACAATAGACAAGTATAATTATAACTATTAATTGAATGCATATTGTCACTTCTAGCTAGTAATTCAATCACTTCACTATTAGTTTCACATACTGCGACATCAATTTCTGATTTTAGCCGTGGCATTCAAACTATCAGATAATCAATTTTTGATGAATGTTTTTTCATAAAAAACCTTATAAAATTCAAAATGAAATCAAAATAAAATCTGATTGGCTACATTAACTCATACTATGGCTACTTTCCCATTTGTCACAATCTCTTTACTCTTATTGGTTAACAACTATTAATAATGGTGCTGCTGAAAAGCCTATTTTAACTCTTATTCACTTCTAGCGACTCAACGACTGAGTGATCTCCTTGTCGCTTAATAATTTCACTAACTGCAGTTCTTCTAGGAGACTTGGTGACTATCATAGGATTAACCATTTGATCAATGTTTGTCACGATGTCTCTTAATGTTTTAACTTAACCTTTGATCTTATGGAGACACCGCAACAAAGCAATTTTCTAACTGAGCTTTTACCTTTGGTTATATCTGGAGACTCCGCAACTGTGCAATCTCTATGTCGCTGGATCATTTTGTTAACTCATGTTTAATCAAGAGACTTCACGACTAAACATAGTCAATCCTTTAATCACATGATTATATTATCTCATTATTCCACATCTGGAGACAACCTGACTTCCATTGATCTCTTCTTTCTCAGCATTTGACAGTTGTCGCTAAGTCTCTTGATCCTTTTTATAAACACTAATTCTTCACAAGACTTGGTGAAAATCAGACACGTGTCTCATCTTTTCCTCTTGTCTCTTAATCGCTTAACATCTTTTGACTTTTCAAACTTATATCCTGACAATGTGACTACCGTTAGATCACATCCCCATTTAATGGTTGTCGCTGAATCTCTAGATCATTACCTTAACTCATCTTACATCTACAGACCTCACAACAACACTAAATTGTTAACTTATGAACCTAACCCATAACCATGAGTTACATCAGCAGACAATGTGACTGAATAGTCTGAAAGTTGCCTTATGAAAATCTTAAATATGATCAAATCAAGAGATAACGCGACTGCTGTCAAATCTTCACTTAAAATCAATAGTTGTCACTAAGTCTCGTTACCATTTTAGCATATTCCATTTCATTTAGAGACTACGTGACAAAGGATTTTTGCCAAGTCTCATGATTATAAAGAATATCCATTTTCTCTTATGAGACTTGGCGACTAAAAAATAAAGCATATGCAAATAAACTCAACTTAAGTGCCAAAAAGTAACATGAAAATAGAATCCATTCAGGAAAATTAGGACTTCTTTGCATTTTTGCCTAGAAATGAGTAGGGTTTAGGGTTTTCTAGCCTTCTCAATATAGTTTTGAAGTAACAAGACTTACTTGTAGTAGGATATTATCATTTTTCAACTATGAACTCAACTTTCATGGTACAGGAAAGATAGACATTCTAAAAAATTTTCAAGACAAACTTCAAAATAGTGTTGGAGTTAATGGTAAGTAGTATTGAGAGGGGAGGGGTGAATCAATACCTCTAAAAATTTTAACACCTTACACAATTTATCATTAGTAATCATTCAATTCTGATTTACCAACCATTATTGTTATTCTTTCTTATGCATCTAATGGTTGTTCACAATCTTTAATAGTTTTCAATCATTCATAGAAATATTCATGAAATTGACAAACACATAACACAAGATATGGTATCACAGAAAACTCATGTTAGGAAGTAAAAACTGCGGTGGGGATGGCACCCACAAAACTTCACTATCTGCAGAATGGAAGGGAGTCGGTTAAGGCTTACAATTTGATCACTTCTGATAATCTACCTTGTTAAGAGTATTAAGGTGGAGACCTGTTAAGATCTACTCTATTAAGAGCTTTAGCAACACTGATTTAAGTGTGCACTCAGTAATGAGATTTACAATAGGACGGTTAAACCCACCTTTCTTGAAAGGATTTCATTAGTGTACTACACTTGTTAGAATGAGTACAAATGTTGACCCGACTATATGCAATCTACTATTGCTGATTTAAAGTTCCATTAAAGCCTTTACAATAATAATATCACCTTAAGTGTTGATGAATACCTTTTCTCTGCTTGTCGGCATCCTCTGTTCTGTTCTTGAAAACTAATTTGATTCTGTTTGTGTTCTTGTGCATGAATTCTCTGTCTAGTCTTTAGTTTCTCTTCGTGGCTACTATCTTCATTGAAAAAAAATAATTCTCAATGGATTGAGCACCTATTTATAAAAGTGTTGACCTATCTTGGAATTCATGATTTACAATGTTAACTCTCAGATCCAAGGTTAACAACTTTTGATCTTTAGTTTACATGTTTTAAAACAGCAAAACTAATTAAAAAAATAACAATTATATTGCTTCCTCTGCACATAATGGATTTAAAATAAAATCAAGAAGTTATAAATACAACTTCAGTGATTTATCTGACGTGGAAAGTCAAATCCTCTTTTTTGCGGGATGTAACTGACTGTCAGTTCTTGGTTGTCAGTTTGAACTTGCAGTCTATCAACATTCCTTGACTAAACTATTCGTCGGGTTCCCTGTATCTGTCGGGTTCCTCTCTTTGCTGTACTGTCGGGTAGCACTGTTGTTACTCGTCGGGTATTGTTTACCTTTTGTCACCGGGTAACACTTAACAGTGTTTGTCGGGTAACTTTGGTATTGGATAGTGTTGTGCCTTGTCTGTCGGTGTAGGGTAAACCGATGGTGCAGATCATGTTTTTCTCTAAGTATACTAATAGAAAAATATAATGCCTTCAATCTCCCCATTTGACATTAGTATCAAAAATTGATATGTGCATAATACTGAAATTATTGCACCATATTTATAGCCTTGTCATAATATGACCCCCCCTTACTGTGTGCATCGGTATAGTGTATGTATATGGACATGTATACTATTTATTCCCTCTGAGTGTACATTACTTCCCCTTTCTTCCACTATACATATGATTTCCTCCTTTAACTAAGGTGATGTACATATCAAATTCCCCCTTTCTTTGACACTGATGACAAAAAATGTACAACTTACAATATGCCAAAATTGTGACAAAAATATATAACTTACAATGTGTCAAATACATTAGAATGGGTAATATTGATATCTTCCATTAGTTTCTCCCAATGTTCTCTCAACTTTTCTAGGGCCATGTGTTGCAACTCTAGTATGTTTATTGCCTTCATTAGGATAGGCATGTTACTTTGAGTTGCTACTTGGGCTTTGTCAGTATTGGTGTCCTACTCATCTTCTGAGACCGATAGAATCTTCTTGAGATTCTTAATCATTTTATCTTTCTTGTTTATAGTCTTCTTAACTTCTAAGCCATGTTTTATCTTAGATTTGTCCTCCTCAAATGTACCAAACCTTGGTTGTTTCTTATCAATGGGCTCATTGAGTAGTGCCTCAATTGCACTTGTAGCTAGATCAATATTGATCTCATAGTCTAATGGTGATAACCAAGCTGTTCTTGGTACAACTGGTTTGATATGTGTGAAGTATGTGTCTACCATGAAACATATCTCATCTTTGTGTTTTTCAACTAGTTGCTCAAGAATCATAGTTCTTTCCATCATCTTTTCCTTGAACTCAAGGAATTATGCAGACATGACGGACTCAAAGTTGTCTCCTAGTGACTTAATCAGTTCACTAATCTGTTGGGTTACTAGTTTGGTAGAGTCCCATACAAATTTTCCTACTGAAGGAAAGTATTCTTGAAAATAGAAAAATATACACATGATAAGTGATCCAAACTTACATGTGTTGCTCTTTGCAAACCTGATTTTGATCATATTTTCATCAAGTTGTTTTAGTAGGATCTCAGATAGATCCATCTGAATTCCTTTTGTTACAATCTTGTAAGCTATGCTTACTGCTGTTGTAGAAATGTTGTTCATTCTACTAACCTAAATTTTTTTGTAACCAATAGCACATGCACCAAATTTTAACTCTTCATCAGTGATTGTGTTTACTTGGAGATCTCTGTTGTCTCCTTCTGCATTGGTGAGTTTTGTAACTTCTTTCATGGATGGATATTTGTGTGCCCTAGGCTTGTCAGTTATTGGATAACTAGTGACAACATGAAGAACATCCTTTTTTATTTGCTTGGGTTGGTCTAGCCATAGTTTGTTGTCATGCATCTTGCTCAAGACTAACTTATTCCATTCTATCTTGAATTCCCTCAAAAATGTAGGGCATTGGTTAACCCTTTGAATTCCAAGTGTTTGTGTTATTCTTTCAATTTTCCTTCGGCATAACATAGCTTCTTAAAAGATTCATCCATTTCTAGATCACCTATATCTCCAATTTTGCAGTGAATGTAAGACCTAACGTCTTCTATGAGAAAAACCCTAGTTGAAATTTTTGAAAATGCACTAGCTTCATCGGGTTTCGATGCAATTTCTGGATAGATCTTGTATTTAGGTTCTACACATGTGCTGCTCTTGATTAGTTTCACCATATTCTTCTTTTCATTCTTCAACTTAGCAGTTCTTGATGTAGTTGCCATTGTTTTCCAAGTACTTAGGGTTTTCTTGAAATTAGGGCTTTTCTTGACAAAAAAGTAACAAAACTCTTTCGGTGTCTTTGGTACTTACTTTGATTCGCAATGGTGATGAGGAATCTATTCTCTGTGTGCTAAATCGATCTATAGACACTTCTTCTTTCAGCTCTTTAATTGCTTTGATGTCGCTCTTCTTTCTCTTCAAATCATGGGTGAAAAATGAAGTTGTTCCGTCGATTATTTATAGACTTTTTGACCTAAGTCTTTGCAATAAATGCTCAACAACTCGTTGGGACAAGAAGACAGGTTTCATCAGGATGATGTTTCTAATCATCGTCGGTGAAGATATGATGCTTAGGGTAGTTGTTTAACCACTTTGATTTTACTGAAGGATATTAGTGTTCTGTCGCGACTACTTCTGAACTTTGCCCTTTTTATGACATTCATCAGGTTATATTGGCAGTTTACCAAATTTACTTAGAGGATCGACAATTCTCGGTAAGCGTAAACAATTCATTATTGTGTTCACCGATGAATTTTGGTAAGTTTTTACCAACGGTGTTGCATTCTTAGATTAGTAACAAGTAAAGTAGTATGCATCTTTGGTTCATGCAGGTTTTGTTTATTTATCAATTTATATAATGGAACTGATGTAAAATATAACTTGGTATAGTGCAGTTCCATACTTGTTCATCTCAAGTGGGGGTTAGTGGTGTCACCATATCCATTAAATGGGGTGTCACCATTTGCATTACTTGGTACAACTTCATCATTTCTTGAAGCTTTTATGCATATTTTGTCTCTGTCCCTCTAGATATCTTCAATGGTGTTACCATTGGGATATGTGCTTGTTTCTGTCAATCTGTCTTTGCAATATTTCTTGAGATGACCAACTTTATGACAGTGTAAGCATGCCATTCCGGGGTTTGACAAGCCTCTAGACCTTTTGGTCCATGCTCTCATGTAGTTTGCAGCAATGTGACCATATCTGCCACATGCTGTACAGTTTGTCCAAGTGTTGTAATGCCATACATATTGATTACCAATTCTCTTTGGCTGATAAGGGACTTCTTTACCTTTTGGCTTCCATGCTTGCCTTTTTTTTTTCTAAAATTCTTTAGATGTGTACCCATTCATCTTACATGTAGGACAATATTTTTCCATGTAGGTTTCCTTTTTTGACTTTTCTATCTTGCTCTTGCATTCATAAGCCTTATGTCCTTTCTTGTTACATTTATAACAAAATCCTATGAATGAAGATGTAGGTGTAGATTTAGGAGTACCTTTTTTTTTTACCTCTGCATGCATTTGATGTGTGCCCTTGCTTTCTACAGTGCTCGCATGTTAGTTTTCTTGGTCTTGGATTTTTGTAGACATTCTTTGGATTTAATGATTCTCCATTTTTGGTAAAGCCTATACCGCTGTTGTTGACTCTTCATTGTCCTTCAAGAAATTCATCCATTCTTTTATTGCTTTCTTCAGCCTTTCTGATAATCTCATTGTGCTATTGTTGAATTCTAACCTTATGCTTTAGCTTTTCATTTTCTTCTCTTAGTTCACCAATAATTTGTATTCTTTCAATGAGTTCCACATTTATTCTGTTTGCTTCTTGACTCATAAGGATAATCTGATTTTTGAGATCATGGTGATGCTCAGCATGTTTTTGAATTTTCATTTCCTTTTCTTGTAGTTTCTCTGAAATATTCCTTCTATCATCAATAGTAAGTGTTCTCTCTATTTCATCTTTTCTGGCAGAACTCATCACATCAATCATTCTCACCATCTGGGTCTCTTGACCGATTTGCAACATCTTTATTTGCTTTGTCAGATGTAGGTTGATCTCCTTTAGATTTGTGATGTTCTCTTCTGATGTATCTGATACATTACTTGCATTTGATCCTGAAGATTTAAAGAAGTCTGGAATCTCTTCTTCTTGATAGTCTATTTCATTGTTCCTGGTAGCCATACCTTTTCTTTCATCCAACAGCTCTCTCATCTTGATTCTCACTTCTTTATACTGTTCATAGAATATTTTTATCTCAAGCTTTTTATTCTCAATATTCTTACCAAGTTTTTACTTCTCCATTGTATGATCTTTTCTCTTAAGCCTTTAAGATTTTCAAGAAGATACTTAGCTTTGATACCAATTTTTGGAATTAATGGGAAGTAGTACTGAGAGGGGAGGGGTGAATCAGTACCTCTAAAACTTTTAGCACCTTACACAATTTATCATTAGTAATCATTCAATTCTGATTTACCAACCATTACTGTTATTCT